>JAJGRW010000206.1:0-158442 GCA_025461045.1 Carex parvula | reverse complement strand
TTTATTTAGATGCTAAGTTTTAAAATATATTTATAAATTCAGTCTTGTATTACATAAAATTATTGAATATGTCTGTGTGAATTTTCAGATATTATATATATTAAATAAATCAGCAATTGAACTGGTTGATTCATCAGTCCGACCAGTAAACGATCGACCCAAAAGTTTATCGAGTGAATGTAAGGTCTAATTCTGACAACATTGACTGGGATGACTAAATAGATATAGATTATTTTCAGTTTATACCAATTTTGGATTTGAATTTGAAATTTGTTATTGATCATCATATGGAACTTAAAATAAATGGGTACCATCTGATCCTACCATAGGAGCTTAGAGAAGTACTTAATAGAAAAGATCAAAGGGACAAAATGATGCTAATGTAGTTGTGTTTTTTTATTTACATTTTATATATATTGTTGGTGAAATAAAACTTAAAATAGCACGGGACGGTCCGAATAAGTGGGCGTAAAGATCTATTTTTTGTAACCGCTTAAACAATCCAATTTGTTCGTTTAAAAAAAATTTAGTGAATAAAAAAATCAAGCTAACAATGTTTGAAATTGTCTCAGTGTGAAAATAAACAATGAAAAAATTGGCGGTGCAAAAAACTAGCAACATGATGCAAAAATAATTTTGTTATATGAAAAATACTTAAAAGCCTGAGTGCATGGTTCATTAAAAATTGAATTAAAATGTGCGGTACATGAAGTACTTGACATAGTGCAAAAACTATCTTTTTATTTTGAAAATGCTACAAAAGCTTGAGTAGTTAATTTTAAATTAGCGGTCAGCGTTGTAAAGAAATTAGCATCTCGATCGATGAAAAGTTTGTTAAAATGAAAAGCTTCGCGATGAGAGCAAAACCGAATTAACGATAATTTATTAAGAGATCAAGGCGCAAATTTTTTTCAGCAACATATTTTACGGTTGCAATAACAATTGATATGATAGCATAAAGATACGGGCAACCAATCAAATTGGTTGCAATAGAAATAGTGGATTGCAATAAATAATTTTATTACAACCAATTAATTTGGAAGCAATATCATAAATCTATTGCATCTAATTTTTATTTGGTTGCAATTATTTGTTGCAAAAGCCTATTTTGGCGTAGTTACCAGGTTTCCTTGATTTTCTTTTATCGTAAAATAGTGTTACGTTAATTAATGAGGGGATGACTGACTGACAATTCTTTATATAAAAAATTTAAAATTTAAAATCCAACATTAAAGACATAATCTATATTACCCACATAAAGAGTAATCAATGAAATACAATAAGATTTGATGTATTTACCGTAAGTTCAAAATTAGGGGTTCTTGATGCATCTTCAAACAATTTTTTAATTACAAAAATCTGATTATTAGACTATTTAAATGGTCCAAGATATATCAATACATTTATTATTAATTTTTTAATTTGGGTTGATTTTTTGTAGATAATTGTTAAGGTTGTCAAAATAACGATTGTAAAATGATTCCTTATAATAAAATATGTATCTCATTTCCTAGGTAATAGTTAATTTAAGCTACTTTTATCTTTGGGTTTCATCAGCTTTATTGGAGGCGTTAAATCAATATTCGCTCTCTGTCGCTCTCTGGTATCTTGCTTCACTTGTTGTAGATTCAAATAAAGACATTAATATCACTGTTGTCTCAAGCTGCCTCATAGAAATTCATGCATTCCTTATAGAGGCTTTGACTGAACTTAATTGTCTGCAAATTAGTCATCAAAGTAAGCATGCATAGAATATGGTGTGTTCATTTTCCCTGATACCAGCACTCGATGCCAAATTAATTGTGTTTGTTCATTTCCCAGGTAGCTTTGGATATTTCTT
The DNA here is from genome assembly GCA_025461045.1 of Carex parvula. Classification (NCBI taxonomy): domain Eukaryota; kingdom Viridiplantae; phylum Streptophyta; class Magnoliopsida; order Poales; family Cyperaceae; genus Carex; species Carex parvula. The sequence continues at coordinate 156,602 of JAJGRW010000206.1, read as the reverse complement.
TTGTAAATGCTATAAATAAAAAGTTCTTATTAATTTTCTATACAACTGAAATTCGGTACTTTTAAATAAATAATTGTGTCATCCCAGTTGTCCCATTAATAAAAAGAAATTAAAGTCACGTAATATAATTGAAACGTACAATTAGATTTTATATATTTCTTTAAATTCAATTGGAAGACAACTTTTTGTATAATTAAAAGTAACAAAATTCAAGGTCCAACAAGTCTTAATCTGCTAAGCATAAAATTGGAATTTAAAAACACAAATGGGAGTAAGATTACCGGCCTATTGGGCCACATTCCAGAAGATATGTGGGCCAAGCTTGATAATAACAAATCAATTACTTGATTAATGCGTGACGCCTCACCCGAAATTAATTACTTGATTAACGCGTCAGCTCCCAGAAGTCAAAACCATGTGGCCTCACCCGAAATACTGCTGGCCCCTCCTCTTTCTTTATGCATTTGCTTATTTAACTAATGAGTGAGTCTATGGTACTATGCATATCACGGTATGGTCCGTAATACAGATTAATATTTTCGTTTTCAAAATTCTAACGGTCAATCCAAACTGTTCAACATGATTTCCATATGAGTATGTACTTGCAGATCAAATTTTATATTTTTAGAATTTTTTTAATATTTTTTAAGATAGGTAGAAAATCACTTGATCTGAAAATTCTGGACCATACAAATACAGTGATTTTCTACCTATCTTTAAAATTGGTTAAAAAATTCTAAAAAAAATATAAAATTAGATCTGCAAGTACATATTCATATGAAAATCATGTTGAACGGTTCAGATCGACCGTTAAAATTTTGAAAACAAAAATATTGATATGTATTACGGATCAAATCGTGCTATGCATAGTACCATGGACTAACTCATTAATAATTGCCATAAATTTAATGCAAATAGATAACCAATTACATCAGCGCTTGCTTCATTGCAAGTGATATTCTTAATCTCTCTCCCTTCGCGCGCAATTTTTGAAAAAAAAAAATTAAGAACATCTACATTAGTCAAATTAAAAAAAAATTAAAAACATCTGTCAAGCATCAAATACAAATTAGAAAATTGCAGAATACATACAAGGATGATATAAATTTCCAAATTTATATAACTTTTTCACATATATACATGGTGGTAGTCGAAATTTGGAAAATGAACTCGAGATAAATAACTTCTAATCACATGTATTAAGAAAAAAACAGTATATTAAGACAGATGTATTTCATAGGAACCTGCAATAAAATCTTCCTTGGACTTGCCAAAAAATATTGGAATTCAATTATTTCTCTCAGGTTAAAATAATTATATGATGGCACTAATAATAGTTGCCGTATTTCAGCTGTATTTTTGCATTATATTTTTGAAATTAAAGAGACTGGTTAACAATTATTAATGACAAAAAATTATATCAAAAATATCATATACTTTTAAAATAGTTAGTTGAAAAGAAGGCATCATCATACAATTAGACTATGTACACAGATGCTAGTGATTTTCTTAGCTTCTTCAGTTTCTTTAAATCTAATTAAGCTAATGTCATCGAAGTAGCCTCCAAACTATGAGTGCATATTTTTTCCCTTATATTAATTTACAAACAATTTTAGATAAATAAGATATGCATCTTTCCTATATATTAAGGATTGAAAGAAAAATGTTAGTTGATGACAAGCTACTGATTCTTTGGTATTATTTAAATTAAGCTCCTTTATGCTGCGCATTCTTATTCCATCATTTTTTGATAGATTCAAAGTTTTGATTCAGTTGTGTTTAAGATACATTTTTTACTTTTAATATTCAGTTGCCATAGTTTTTTTTATAACGGAGCTGTATTATTAATTCCTTTTTCCTAAATATAAAATATGTAATAAAAAAAATAAGAAATACACTTTAAATGTAACAGTTTTAACATAAGATAGAGTTAAAAGAATACCTATACAAATCTAATATTAAATGGGCGCAATGACAAGATTTACTGCTCCAAGAAGATGCTAACAAATGGAAAAAGATTGAAAAAATATAGTTGAAAAATATGAAATTAATCATTAACCAGTGTAAATGCAGTGGTATACTTAGTTTTTCTTTAATGGTTTGTTTCCTTTTGTCCTGAGGTGATCCTAATTGCGTGGATCTAACCAAATATAAATTTTCTAATTCTTTTTTTTTTGGCATTGACCTCGCATTTTACAATTGATATTATACATTATCTCAATAATGAGGATGAAATTGACATCTGAGCTGTATGACCTACATTTTCCTCTCTACAAATAAAGGTTACTAGTTAGAACAAAATTACATCTAATAATTAAATATAGACAACAACAAATGACAGGTCCTAATCATGCATTAGTTAACTAAGACAGTATCCTCAATCTTGGTATAGAAGTAAGGTATTTTGACCAATTGTTTTCTAAGTAAAACCTTATCAAAAAATTTATATGATTTTCACTTATCCAGGTTTTGTAATTGAATCAACTAGTGACTAACAGTACATTGTCAGCGACAATTAATTCTTTTGTAAGACTAAATACAAGATATCCGTTTGTTAGATATAAATTAAGACACTCAATTTGCAAGGTGTGATGGCGTTCGATTTTGATCGGAAATTGTAATATCGAACAGTGACACACTCATTTAAATCATACGAAAATGGTAAGGGCATTATGGAAAAATATAAATTAAAGAATATTCAATTGTAAATAATTACCTCTATGAATAAATAGAAAAAGAAAATCAGAGTTAAGTGATATATTACATATAACAAAGAGTACAAAAGTATATAGAAAACTGAAGAAGTATTCAAGGGTAAATAGAACAACAAGCATTGAGATTAAACGTGACGCCTTAAAAAAGCATCGTTACTGGTTGGATGTCCCACTAGCTTGACCATTTTGAGATGGCCGGTTGTAGAGCTTGGGGCATTCTACACATTCCACGTTTTTAATATTTTTAATTTTATCCCAATCTATTTCCAAGTTTTTCAAGAACCTGAGACGCAATATCTCCACTTTCCAGTTATCATTATATGGAATTTCTTTTTCTGTAAGCTCCCCACCTCTAATATATAATCTCTTCAAGTTTTGCAGCTCTGCAGGGTTCAGCAACTCTGTTGCTGCAGCTTTTGGATAACATCTAAGATCCAACTTTTCGAGCTTCTCTGGGAACGAATAGGATGGTATCGAAATGTCTTTAGTTTTGCCCCAACTAATGGTTAATACCAAGAGGCTTTTCAGAGAATCTAAGCCCAAGATGTCATCGGGACCCAAATTATCCTTGGAAAATCTAATGCCAAGCTTCCTAAGCTTATGCAATTCTGAGAGTTCACCTAACCGGCATGACCGGTTTTTGTTTCCCTCGGTACCAACTACAAAACCCTTTAATACCTCTAAATTAGAGAGCTCACACATCCATTTTGGCATATGATCTAGTAGGTAGCACTCTGAAATATCTAAGACCGTCAGCTTATTGAACCACCTTTCTTTGGGTAGTGCCCGTCTTATTATGTTTGGTTTTAATCTGGACCTTGGCTTCTGTGGTAACTTTTCCAAATTATGACATGCCCTCAGGTCTAGTATCATCAGGTTATCAAGTTTCCCAGTTGATTCAGGAAGCTCTTCTATCCCCGAAATGCCTCGCAGGCTAAGGTAAGTCACCTGTCCACCCAACTTCTTTAGGAAATCGGTTTCATCGACCTCAATGTGGTCTTTTGACTTTGTTTCTTTAGACCTAGTTTCCTCGACACCATGGTTAACCTCTGTCTCTGTGTAACGCCAACTACCAAGTTGAACCACATGAAAGTTGTATTGGTTGCTAATTTCTTTGAAATTTAGATACCTCTGGTCTAGATTTAGTAGTACTTTACTATCATAGAAGTGCCAAGTGCCTTGTTTTGTTTTCTTAGAGATATTGTAGCCATGTTTCTCACAGATAGAGAACAATTGCTTATGAAATGTTGGTTCGATGGTGCAGCGGTCGATTACTCGATTATGCTCTCTATGTACTGGTATGAGGATGCCATCGTCTACCAGATCAGAAAAGAAGATTTCACCAAACTGCTCAGCTGTTCTACTTCTATGTCCCTCTAAAGGTACAAGCCCCAGACCAATCCACCAGTAAATCACTAATCTTTTCTTCAATACAGTGTTTTCTGCAAAAATGCTAAGGCTATATAGGTATTGCCTCAGCAGAGGGTTCAACGACTTCAGATATTCTAGAAGAATGGAGCCTCCGTTCTCTTGATTACTTCTATTTGACGATTCCCCGACTTCAGTTATTGCGGACTTTAGAGGCAAATCATATGCCTCTTCATGAGGTTTAATGCCAGCCTCCAGAAGTTTCACTCTCAGATTCTGTGATAGCTGATTGTGAACCTCCATTAGATCAGTCCTTACAGCGCACTCATCCCTTTCTGTCATCCTATCATTATGATCAACCCAGTAATCAATTTGCCTTTCTATCTGTCCAAAGTGACCAGTTAGCTCCCTGTCCCAATTTCCTCTACTAACAAGAATATCATTTGTCTTGATGACCTCTCTGCCAATCTGGTCGATGATTTTCTCCAACTCTGAGTTCATACGAACTTTCTCTTTGAATTTTTTAAGGCGTATGCAAATTGGTCCGACAAACTCTGCAATACTAGCCTTTAACTCGACATCATTTTGACGATTGCTCATTGTAATTGTTTGTCAGACCTAAAAACAACAACTCTGTCTATTGAGGTTAGAGGACGAACATATTATAACATACATAATGGAATGAATTTAGATAATATTTGTATACCATATGTCAACTTTAACGTTTCTTTCAATTGAGTTGAAACTTTTCGTTCATGATTAAAATGCTAATGTTTTATTTTATTATAAAGTACTACAGTTCTAAGAATAAAGTTTTTCATGAATTTGAATTTCAAATAATGGTAAATGAGATGCGTAATTTCAAAATGAAATCCATCTGTTTTGATATCTAAGTGTATTATATTAGATGGGGTTACTGTATTTCTATTAATTGGCCTAATATTCTCTTGGATTACAAATTATCTTATATGGCAACTTATGATTGATTACACTTTTCGTTTTAAAAAAGTTTGATCTGAAATTCTGGAACTTTAATTATCAATTGGTAACTTGTTATAAGGGATTTTGTAATTAAGACATGAATCTCATTGAATTTATTATGCCCCCACATTTTTTTTTTTGGTGATATAAGCCTGTAGAGCGATTTACTTCCATACTACAAAAACTTTAACCACATACGGCATATAATACACGAATGCGGGAAAAATACAAATTAACAGTGTATTAAAAAAGGAGGTGCTTGTTGAAAATGAGGTCAACCATACACACACGGTCATTTAAAAAGCAACAATGTACTAAAGTAATCCATATTTGTACACAATTTATTAATAATAAATCGTGTATGATTAGTATCAATTTCCAAACTCGGGTTTGTATTTATAAACCGTCTACGCTTTGTTCTAGCTCTCCCAACCAATTCCTGCTTAAAATTAATTGTTTGAAAAGACGCCGCCTTGCTATGCGTGCATTTTTGCTTTCTACCCCTCAATCCAATTTAAGTGGTGTCCCTTCTCCCTTGTCTCTTCATTTCCTCTCTTATGATCTTATCCCTCTTAATTTTTCTCTCTTATCTCACGGTTGTAGGGACATTTTCGTCATCATTTGTTTTGTCCGCCACTATGATAATTTAAGTATGGGAGATTTGACATGATGGCGTCCGAAACAAATGATGAGATTAATCTGGACTCCACATGTGAATTACTTGATTGTTTTACACCTGTGAAAGAGAAGGACATATCATATATATAACATGAATTGATTGGCGTGGAGGAAGTGGTTGACATGTCATTCCTCAAGAACACTAAAATAGTTGAGCTCATTTGCTAATTAAAGGGGCTAAAGATTCATGAAGAGCAACTACAAAAAGGGTTTAGATCAATATTTAGTAGCTCAAATTTCCGAATGACTGTCATCCTCTTCGATTTTGCCCATCAATTCCATAACCGACATATTTTCTTTTATGACAATGCATGTTTTTTTTTTAAATTTGTTAAATTTTTATATATGTATATGTATAAATTTTTCATTTACTAATAAACCTTCAAACCTGTATGTACCGTATAGACCTTTTCATGCACAGATGCGCACGAACACAATCGTGGGACCGTTTGTCATTAGTTTTTCTGACTATGTATATATTCATGTTTTCCGTAGTAGTGTTGTCCCGTATAAATCAACAACCAACTAAACACTTCTGTCTATCTTTTCTTTTTTTTATAACTGTAGAAAATTTTCCTAAACTAAAAGTATTACAAGTTTAAAATAAAAAACAAAAAATACTCCAGTAATCCTCTTTTGATGAAATAGTACAAGTTTATGAAAAACAAAATGAAAATTTAAAATTTGACTCCATTGTGATTCTCTCTTTTTGATGAACAATTTCACTAAGGACTAACACCCCTCTTATATTATGGTTTCTGGAAGGAAAAAAAATTGATCGGCGAAATTCTCCGCTAAGCTGATGAATGCCATGACTACTGGAAATGTTGACAGCAAACAAACCGGCCATAGAATCCTTTAAAATATGTGGTCAATAAAAAATACAGAGGAAACAAAATGCATGTAGAGGGTGGGGATTGTGTGGCCACGACGACTGTAAGGTTGAGAAGCAAAACATATGAAAGAAACTGAAAATTAAAAGACATTGTAGAGGATGAAATAATATAATAAAAATACCAAATTATTGATAAAATATAAATAAAACAAAAAATATCAAAATTTGGCAGGACAGGCCAATACAAAATTCAAAATTCTGGGGACTGGCGGTGAGGATGTTTACAAAACACTAGATGATAAAAAAATTTACTCTTGGTTTGTCCTTGTGGACTTGTTTGATGTGGTATTTCATAAGTTTGTAAAGTTTCGAGAATTATAATATTAATTTATCTTTAAAATTTTGTCAATTAAATTTTTGTTGCTAAAAATTATTTAAGTTGAAAAATTCATCTTTTGGCCAATTAATATTTATTTTCTCGGAATGAAATTTTAAAAATAACTCAGTGATAAAATAAGAACTTAGGGTTTATGTGAAAATAATACTATATTTCAGGGAATCCTTTCTAATCTCTTCGTCAACAAATTGCCTTTTGTACGTACTTAGTTGGAATTCATTACAAATTTATCCATATATTTATATTTGAAACATGAATGCGATTAAAAATTGGGAAAGTTGTAATAAAATACTGAAAGATTCGAGATAATTGTTTACCTTATTTGCCTCTTATATTCAAGAATCTTCAAGTTACCGCTCTAGCAATCCCTGATTTTCTTTTTGTTGTTTTGATGTTGTAGTTCTCCGTTAATACAGGCACTAAAATTCGTGCTCGAATTCAGCTGCATGTAGGCAACTTCCAATATAAGATCTGCCACTGCGTTACCAACAACCAAGTATATTAATTTTTATAAATTAGAAAATTAAGAAGTGAGATTGGGAGGAATGGGGGAGGGAGGAAGAGGGTAGAGACCGGAGGGGAGAGAGATCTCGCTCCATTCAAAGAAAAGAATAAAAAAATAAATGAGATAGAGAGACCTTCCTCGAGAGTGAACCATCAACGACTACATTGCTGGCATTTTAATAAGTTTATATGTGCCCTAGGCCCTTCACATGCGCTTCAATTTAAGTCTCCATTATCAACAAATTAATAAGTTTCCCCGTAACTAGAGCCAAAAAATAATATATATAAATCCGCGTATATATATTTTCGAAGGTCACATGTAGCCCGAACTTTTTTAGGGGAATTTCGGTTACCCCTCAAAAACTGGGAAATTACATATTTCTCCCACTATTATAAATAATATCATTTTTATCTTTTTAAACTTAAAAAATTTACAAATATATCCATTTTAATGTCTTCTCTTATTAAAACTCATTATAAATGTATGAAGTACGTACCCATTTCACCTTGAGGAGGGTGTTGGTCCCTAAGGCACCTAGAGGGGGTGAATACGGGCCTTTTAAAATTTACAGCTGAGTACTTTCAACTATTGTGTATGTAAGTTATTTTTGGCGGAAACTCGAATAATGTTAAACTAAGCAAGTGTGCGTAAAGTAAATAGAATAGTTAAGAGACACTTGATACGAGAGTTGTTTACGGAGTTCAGCACTAATGCCTATGTCTTTAGGGCTTCGCGAGATGGCGCACCTTTCTTTACTCAATGAGAAAGGATTACAAGATGAAACCGGTGAGCCCTTACAAAGCTTGGGAAGTCACACAGCCCAAGCATGGAAATGGCTCACGAGCACTAAAGGCTCAAATGTGTAAATCAAACAAGAAGATGACCAAAGGATCACTCTACTTCTTACAAGAGATTGATTGTGGTTGAGTATGCTTGAGATTGTAGTATGAATATCGAAGTTGTATGCACAAGCAACAATAGCTTTTTCTAAATCTGAAAGGATTTCGAAATATTGTAATTGTGTGCGGCTAGAGTGATAATCCAAATCTAGATCTTGCTTCTATTTATAGAGAACTGTGCAAAATTTGATATTTGGTCTTAACCGTTACAACGGTAGAATAACCGTTACAACAGTAGAATAACTGTTACAACGGTTAACACCAAATCATAGGTTTGGTTGCCTGGGAAACCCTAACGGCTATTAACCATTGTAACAGTTGTCACAACGGTTGCTCTCTGGGAATTATGGGTAACTGTTGTAACGGCTGTCACAACGGAATAAATTGATTTGATTGTGTTTGATTTATTTTGTTGCAACAGCTAATTAACTGTTACAACGGTTAGGGTAAATTACCACATTCTCAAGCATACTTTACCAATTTTACAGATTTCTAAACCTAATTTCGAGATGATGTTTCTAGCTCCAATGCTTGATTCTTCATGATTCATCCTTGATTAATTATTGCAATTCATCATGTATCATCAATGTGTACTTTAGCAATTACATATCATCATGAACCTACACATTATCTCAAGACATGAAACTGTAAAATTCAAAAAGACAAGTATATTATGGTACAATCCAACAGAGAGTTCTTATACCTCATGCCTTTCATACCTCATCATACCTCATATTTTATATCTTTGTTTTTAAAGAACAAACTATCGATCCGAACCGCACAACATGATATCCATACTAAAATATGTTTGGGATGAAAATTTATAATTTTTGGAAGAAAATTACTATTTTTCAAGACCAGTACAAAATCACTGTTTTTGAACGGTCCATAAACAGTGATTTTGTACCTATCTTAAAATATAGTAAAAAAATTCCAAAAATTATAAAATTATTCTCCAAGCATATTTTAGTATGGATATCATGTTCAGCTGTTCAGATTGATAGTTTGGACTACAAGGAAGAAGATATAAAATAGGAGGTATGATGAGATATGAAAGGCATGAGGTATTGCAACACTCCTCTTTTACTTTTGTTAAAAGAAAATGTGTAGCATGTTTTAGAAAAATGTCAGTCTTCTAATTTGTGAGTTTCTTAAGGCAAATGGGTCATTTCTCTACTTCAGACACTTATATAGTGACATTTAGGTATTTTCATGTGTAAGCGTAAGAAGTAGAGAAATGATCCATTTGCGCTAAAAAACGGGCCAATTAGAAGACTAATATTTTTCTGAAACATGATTTTTTATTTTTTTAATGAAGGGTACATGGGTAAATTTGTACTTTTTGAAGTTTGTTAATAGAAAAGACAATAAAATGGGTAAATTTGTGATTTTTTGAAGTTTAGAAGGGTAAATATGATATTATAAATTTTAGAGTGGAAAATACGTAATTTCGAAGTTTTTTAGAGATATACTTGAAATTTTCCCTTAAAAACTTAAGCTGCACCGAGCTTTTCCCGTATCTCAATTTATACCACAACCGTTGAATTATTCAGTGGTCTGCATAGCCCTCACCACTAGTGTTTTTAAATGCAGTTGCATATGCTTTTGCGGGTTGTTGTAGCACTCAAAATGTCATGTAGTCACATATACGAGGTCATGCGGTCACATAATACTACATGCAGCACAGTTCATGGACGTATATGCGGACACCTATGAGTTCATTAGGGTTTTCTTTTGGGGTACCACATTCTGTGCACCCAGAATTGTTTCCAAAACTTCAATAATTTATATAAATTCACCCTTTTTGAGTTTTTATGATTTTTTTATATTAAACCTTATGATTTTTATGTAGAATTTAATCATGAATTTTATTTCATGAAAATAATCGTCCATTAATTATTAGCGACTTTCAAGAAATTTGGATTTTAGAGTAATATTCTCACCAAATTTCTAAAGAATTAATATGGTAAATTCCTTAGACATAGTTCCAAACTATTTTGAATTCAACAATTGTTCATTTTAAAATCCACATATATAAATCTACAAAAAAATCTGCATATGCCGCATACTACAAATACGGTATGCAGTGACCTTCCACATGCCTGAATAAAACCGGATTTTAAAACATTGCTGACCACTGAATAATCCAACGGTCAACTTGGAAGGCCGGTCCACTAAATACCTGCACGCGGTTAACCAATTTCCAGGCAATTTGATTCTAAAATACTGATTTCTCTCCTCATCCATATAATCTACTCTGCGGACCAAACGTGAGCCCTTCTACTTGGTTAGTTTTTCAAAACAATAGTTGAGAATATAAATCAGTAGTTTGATTTCTGATCAATACTAAAAGCAATAGTTTGATCAATACTAAAAGCAATAGTTTGTAGTACAAAATAGTAAACACTGCTTTTAGTATAACTAAATAACGATCAGAAATCATTAAATAGTTTGATTTCTGATCAATACTAAAAGCAGTAGTTTGATCAATACTAAAAGCAGTGTTTACTGAAAATAACCAACATTTATGTTTGTAGTACAAAATAGTAAACACTGCTTTTAGTATTCGTTACGTTTTATGTTTACTATAAACGAGAATACCATACTAATTTTTCTTTCTTTTTGTTCTCTTTAGTAAATATACCTCTGATTTAAACTCAAGCTAGTGCATGATCAAATGATAGATGATACATGTGTATGATACTTAAAAATGGAAGGAGCGTTGTATTTTTTGAACCTAGATGTGACAAAGTCAATTGTTCTTGTTTTGACATTACAAAACCTTTTGAAAGAACAATTAAGAGAACTTATCAAGTAGTTTAATTAAATAATTCGTAAGATCAAATGGGCATAACTCAATTAAGAGAACTTATCAAGTAGCTGGATGCAAATATTACGATCTAAACTCGATTAAATCAACTGGATTATATACAAATGAATTAAGTAGACCTCGAGATCTGCATTTGAGTTTGACTAATGAATTTAATACAAATGAACAGTTGGCAGTGCACCATAACCGAAATATCATCTTCTGAACTGAGTTAATTACACAAAATAGATATTTAAAAAGGGGAAGATTTAGGGGTGTCAATGTCATCCTTCTATCCGTTTACCCGACCCGTACCATATTTGATGACGGGTATGGGTACGGATAAAGTGTTTTTTGTTTTCTAAACAGGTAAGGGTACGAGTAAAGCTTATTTAGTACTCGTTACCCAACCGGGTAATTATAAAAAAAATTAGATATATTATATATATTTATGAGGAATGAATATTAATTCTCTAATTATTTTTTATAATTGTGTTACGCTTAATTAACCATTAAAACACGTACATAAATTTCAGTAAATCCTAGTAAAGTTTAGACCTTTAAGACACGTACATATATTTGTGAAATAAATGTATTTTAATGTATTATTTAGTAAATAATAATTTTTTTATTATATAGCATTACCCGTTATTTACCCGATACCGTTTCATTATCCGACAACCATAACAGGTAAAGATAGGGTAAGGTACGGATAAAGTAATTCGTAGCAGGTAAAGATTAAATTGGGTAAGAACAATTTGTAACGGATACGGATATGAAAATGCTTTCACCCGATCCTTACTGTAGCCGTTGCCACCCCTAAAAAGATTATTTCTCCATCCAACAACTCTGTTCGTTACTCAAGAGTACAGCTGGATGAAGATATGCGATTTGAACTCGATTAAATCAACTGAATTAAACAAATGGATCCTGTAGACCTCGAGACCTGTCTTTGAGTTTAACTAATGAATTAAATACAAATTAAATTAGCATTTGGCAGTACGCCATCAACTAATATCTAAATTAATTAAACAAAACAAAAGTAATACACCACAGATCTGCCTTCAATATATTCCCTCCATGTGCTAGAATTACTCCCTCCATGTGAGTTTTTTCGTTTCTTGCAACTCGGATCTTTTGCCACTTAGCACGCGTGCAGTATAGCGTACAAATGAGTGGATTTTAAAAATAGATATTTAAAAATTTGTGCTCCGTACGTGAATTTTGAAATAATCGAACAGTCCGGTGCCACAACATCCAAGCTTTTAAATGCATAAATCTCACAACTTCATGAGATTTCTATTTTGTGTATTTTTAAATTTGAAGGGGAAAATATGCAAGTAATTTTGAAATTTTAAAAGGGTAGATATTAGATTTTTTATTTTGAATGAATAAATATAATATTATGTATTTTACAAACAGAAATATGTAATTTTCGAAATATATACAAGAAATTGCCCCTTTTATTTTGTCTTTTGGAATCACTACTGCATGCATCGTGTATGAAAAAGTTGATACCTACATTGTACAAGGTTGTAGAGCTGTTCTTATAGAGCATTAACATACATGGTTCGTACTAGAAAACCATGTCAGATCTCCAAAAGAAAGCGCAAAAATAAGTGCTTTATGCACAATCATAGTAACCGTGTACAACATATAGGGTTAGATACACGATCTCAGCAAAAGATCCATCTATGATTTTTGGAAACCATACACGCTTGTTAAAAAGAACCGTGTATGTTACTCTTTGTACATAGTTTGGTGTTAAGAACCGTATAAGATTTCTTTTTTTTTATTCGATTTATAATTGGCTAGGATCCATATTTGCTAGCCATTAAACATACAATATTACACATCCATAATTCAAGAAGTATTGAACATGTACAATATTAAAAAAACAATAATTTTAATTTAACATTAAACATACAGAAACAATTAATATATTCAACATTAATTTAATATACATATATATTTTTGGAGAGCCAATATTTTTTTTAATTTATGAGATAGGCTTGCTTCAATTTTTATAACCAACATTTTTATATGTAGGTGGTCAGTTTGTCATTTCAAGACAACTGTCGATCAAGAATGTAGGGCGGATCTATGTGCATGTTGGCGGATGCTAAGTCACCCTCATAATTTTAAATTTTTTAATCATGTATGATAGAATTTAATTAAATTTTCATTTTTATAAAGTTTTTATATAGTTTAGGCCCCTCATAAAATAACAATTGTTTGATTGTAACCTAGTGCTTAGAGTTTAATTTGGTGATTGTGAGGACTTGGGTTGAAATCCCTGTGACCATATTATTTTTTTTTCACATATTATGTATTTTACATTTTAACCCTCCTATTCATAATTTCTAGTTTCACCCCTACAAGAATGTCATTGACTTTATAAATGTGGAGAGACCAATGGAACATCCATGTGGTGTTCGACAATTTTACGTGGGCTGAGTTGATGTATAATCCCTTTTACGTAAAGAGAAAACACCACAACTCAGTCTAGTTAGCCAGCCGGATCGAACATAATTTGTCTCGAAATGATAAGCTGATTCTCTTACAGATAAAACATGTTATTTAAAAAAAAAAATAAACAAGTTATAAAGAAGAAAAAAAAACCCACAAAAATATCAAGGATTCTTGTTTTGGCAATGAAAAACCTTTTAAAAGAGAAGTTATGAAGTGGCTATTATAAGAAGGGGAAGATTATTTCCCATCGAACAACTCTGTTATAATCATGAAGAGCTGGATGAAGATATGCCTGAACTCGATTAAATCAACTAAAATTAAACAAATGAATTTAGTAGACCTCGAGACCTTCCTTTGAGTTTAACTAATGAATTAAATACAAATGAGCATTTGGCAGTGTGCCATAAACTAAATATCTAACTTAATTAAACAAAATAAAAAGAATACACCACAAATTATCTGCCTTCAATATATTCCCTCCATGTGCTTGAATTACTCCCTGCATGTGAGTGTTTGGTTTCTTGGAACTCGAATCTTTTGCTGCTTACGCGTGCAGTATAGCTTCCAAATTTGATATTTGAAAATTTGTACCCCATGAATTTTAAAACGATTGTACAGTCCGGAGCCGCACAACACCCAAGCTTTCAAATGCATCGATCTCACAAATTCGTGAGATTTCTAGTTTGTATATTTTTAAATTTGAAGGGGAAAATTTTGCAAGTAATTTCAAAAGGGTAGATATTAGAATTTTTATATTTTAAAAGGATAAATATAATATTTTGTATTTTAAGACAGAAATATGTAATTTTGAAAATTTCAAAACATATACAAGAAATTGGCCCTTATTTTTATTTTTCTAAGCCTTCAGTATAATGCATAGTTCGACTTCAATACATTTTGGGCTGAAAGAGACCCAATACAAGAATCTGTTGTATCCATGTTGGGTAAAAAATAATTATTGTCGAGGGTAAGCCGACAATTGCTATTTCTGAAAGTATCTTTATTACCGACAGGAGTAGCTATGAGGGTACCAACATTGCTTAAGCACTTTTATCCACACCAGGATAAAACAAATTGTTGTGAAATAATTAGATTTTTTGTGATGTTATCTAAACTAATTAGTTTAGATAACATCACAAAAAATCTTTCACAATTAGAAGATCTATCTTTCACAATTAAAAATCTTACCACATTAAAGAAACATCAATGCTCCACAGTTAATCAAAAGGTAGTACAGAACTCTGGAGAAACTAGCTAGGTACGTTAATTCTGGCAGGGTTGGTGAAACTTTGGTTGATTAATTGGTGTTAAGGCGAACCATGTTGATCATAGAAAAATCCTGCATTAAATTACTGATATAAATGTCCAATTAATAGTCGTTGTGAGATCCCTAGTATAATTAAGATTAGGTTACCTTTCTCTGTTTCGTTGTTAATTAATTGGATAGAAATAAGTCATATTTATTCGATTGAAGGGTATTGCTTGATTAGGGTTTTAATTAACAGATGAATTCCGGAGAAAAATTCATATTTGCTCTTTTTGTTTACCAGACAATACATGCAGTATATTAATATTTGAATAACAGTTCAAATTGTGAATACTATTTAAGTACTTTTGAGTGTTTATCAAAAAGAAAAAAAGATGTTGTTGACTTGATTATCAAATTTTCAGAATTAATTAAAGTAATTGATATAATAGATTGCATCTAGTGTTGATGGCGATTTCAATTCCTTGTTTATTTTTTTGGATAATCTGCACCTTATCCGCACACTCCTCGATCACCTGAGGTACGGTCGGGCAAATATAGCAAGTGGGTCCCCAACACATGGGTGTACGGACGCAGTGGCCATACAACGGTGACATGCCGATGCTCGCGTGATAACTACTGTTGTACGAGAACTCCGCTATGTGTAGATGATCCGTCCAGTCATCTCGCATTGTAAGTGCGCACGCTCACATCATGTCCTCCGATGTCTATATCGTATGCTCAGATTGACCGTCCGTCTAGGGGTGATGAGCAATACTAAAGACTACCTCGGTCCCGAGAGCCTCATGAAAGCTCCTCCAAAAACGTGAGGTAAATCGAGGGTCCCGATTGGATATGATCTTGGTCAGGACTCCATGAAACTTGTGCTGATGCTCCATATAGAGTATGGCCATCTCCTTTATCGATAATTCGTGTCGGAAGGGAATGAAATGCGCCACCTTAGTCAAAGTATCAACTATGACCCATATCGTGTCGTCTCTCGACCTAGTCCTAGGCAGTCCTGTCACGAAGTCCATCGTGATAATATCAAACTTCTGCATTGACTTCTTCAAGGGCTGGATGAGTCTCGGTGGGCTCTGACGGTCGGCCTTCACCTTTTGGCAGATCAAGCACTTGCCAACGAATCATGCGATCTCTCGGCGCATGTTCCTCCACGTGGAGTAGTAGCCCTTGAGGTCTTGATACATCTTCGTCTCGTCAGGGTGAATCGCGTAAACTGAGTCATGTACCTCCTTAAGGATCCTGTCCTTTAAGGAGGCCGTATCTGGAACGCACAACCTACCACCCAATCTCAATGCACCCTTGTCGTCTACCCTAAACGGGTACGACGACCAGATGTGACAGTGGCAGGAATCCTCTCAAGTCAGAAGTCGCTGCTCTAAGCTAGTCGTATCTCGTCGGTCAACGTAGGTTGTATCACTAGGGATGCTACTACCTCGCGACTATCGCTAGTCTCGCCTATCAGCTCCTCGGATGGAGCAACCCACAAATCGAGTCATCTCATGTCCTCGAGTAGGTGGTGCTGTCGCGTAATCATCGTAGCCAGGCTAACCTGACTCTTCCGACTAAAGGCGTCTGCCACCACGTTGGCCTTCCCCGGATGATACAATATCTCCAGGTCGTAGTCCTTCATCAGTTCGAGCCACCTCCGTTGCCTAAGGTTGAGCTCTTTCTGTGTGAAGAGGTACTTCAAGCTCTTGTGATCAGTGTAGATCTTGCACTTGTCGACGTAGAGATAATGACGCTAGATCTTCAACGCGAAGACCACATCTGCCAACTCCAAGTCGTGGGTGGGGTAGTTCTGCTCGTGTGTGCGGAGCTGCCTCGAGGCATATGCGATGACGTGACCCTCCTGCATCAATACGCAACCTATCCCGTATCGGGATGCATTAGCATAAACGGTGTACTCCACACCGAAGATAGGCATCGATAGAACCAATGCGGAGCCAAGGCGGTGCTTGAGCTCCTCGAAGCTACTCTCACGCTCAGGGGTCCACTCGTACTTAACCTCTTTCTACAGTAGCTGAGTCAATGGTAGGGATAGCCATGAGAATCCCTCTACGAACCGTCTATAGTAGCTCACTAATCCTAAGAAGCTGTGAATCTGCGTGACGCTCTCGAGTCGTCTCCAGTCAGTGATGATGGATATCTTTTGCGGGTCTACGGCTAGCCTGCCTCTTGATATCACGTGTCCAAGGAAAGCAACTCGCTCGATCCGGAAGACACACTTCGAGAACTTGGTGTATAGCTGGTGCTCTCTAAGTTTCTGTAGCACCATCTGTAGGTGTGTGGCGTGCTCCTCCCGACTCCATGAGTAGACCAATATGTCATCAATAAAGACCACAATAAATGAGTCCAGGAAGTCTGTAAACACCGTGTTCATGAGGCTCATGAAATATACCGGTGCATCCGTCAACCTGAAGGACATGACTCGAAACATGTAGTGCCCGTATCGGGTCCGGAATGCAGTCTTCGGGATGTCGCTCTCTCGAATCCGCATCTAGTGTATCCGGATCGTAGGTCGATCTTCGAATACACCTCTGAACCCTGTAGCTGGTCGAACAAGTCATCGATGCACGATAATGGATACTGGTTGGGCACCGTGCGCTTGTTCAACTCTCGATAGTCGATGCAAAGACGAAGAGATCCATCCTTCTTCCTCACGAAGAGGACTGGAGCTCCCTGAAGGATGTGTGTTTTGAAAGTTATCTTTTTAATAATAATTTATATGTTGTTCATGATTTTATTACGAATATTATTATTCATGCTCCTTGAGATTTATATGTTATATCTTTGGAAGTGTTCAAAAAGATGCTCTTGGTCTCAAACCATAGAACTCCTAAGATGAGAAACATTTAATCACTAAATATGTTCACAATCGTGGTAATTAAGGAGGAACATTAATTACCGAGGAAGATTGTCATGTCGATTAAAGTACATTGAAGTTCTATAATTGTTGATAAAGCATTATCATTTAATAACATGAATATATAAATATGTATTTCATATATTGAACATGACCTAAATGAATGGAGCATTATATGGATTATCTTTTGTGTCATTAATGTTTCTATTGTGTCTTTGGAATCTTAGATATGAGATGTGTAGGTTTTTCACATGAGAAGTATATAATGTGATTGTTATTTAAATGCTATTTAAATCGGGGCATGTGAAGACGTGTGAAGTCACGATGGGCGGTTGTAAAGGGGTAGCCTATAACGTGACCCGCCCCAGCTCTGTGACCCGCAAACTGGGCCAAACCGTCAAAGAACTGCTGCAGGAGCTGTCCCGCGTCTATACTGCCCGGGGGTGGCGGTGGGGGTGTATAAGAAGGGGGTGGTGGTGGTGGAGGCTGTATGTCCGCAGTGCTCTGCGAGGATCCAGCTCGGCTATGACCCGCCCCTCTACGGGGTGGGGTCGCGGCACCGTGACCTCGCGGTATAGATGGCTAGGAGTCGACCACAAGTGGTCGTGATGAGGCGCTACTCACCGAGAGCTCTGGGTGAGTCTCGGGTGGCTGGGATGCAGCCCTACGTCGCCTTTGAGGGGGATGGCCGTCCATCGTATAACTGAAAAGAGAAGTAAAATAATCAAGGTACGTCATAGATAGAATGTACAATAGGAGGAAAAATTCATTTGTCGATGTCTACGTGAGATACTATTTGAAGTAGCGATCAAGTGCTTTGACTCGTATATTAATATTTATCGATTAATCTTTTGCTTCCTATTTGTTTATCGAGTGGTATTTGACTTATCATAAGAAGGATTTCGACAAAACTTGGCTCTGATACCACCCAAAGGATGTTACATCCCAAACCAAAAATTCTGGATTAAGGCGTAATCAATCCCCGCCTCGTGTCTAATAATCACAAAGACACGCAAAGCTAAATATATCACAGCGGAAGCGAAATAAAACAAACAAGCAATAGTCATAAAACCCAAAACATAACATACATATGTCATCCATACAATCCTCATCAGGATAAAATAACATAATCTAAGCAAAGGGGATACATGATCTATCGAGTCTAATGTACTAAATCAAAAACATTGGAACTCGTAAACCTAACCAAAGCCCTAATATAAACTAACAAGTGCGTGGCCATCGGGGACAGCTCCTGACGTCTCCTGCTACGAATCGCCAATCCTTGTACCTGAAATTCCACATCAAAAGGTGGGTGAGCGAATGATCGCCCAGTATGTGACCCGGTATTATCCCTTCAGGGCTCCTCTAAGTCAAAGAACATTTAAATTGTAACCTACGTAGAATTCGGTATTAATTGTTTCATTTTATTATGTTGTAGTAATAAAACCTATCATATTAACTACAAAGAAAAATACATATAATAGATGAAATGATGCGATTACCCTATTATGCCAACATGCTAAGATTTTCCAAAATAAAATATAAAGAGAATATATATTTATATCCAATCAGGATCTAGTACCTAAGTACTAGGTGTACACATCAATATAGTAATAATACGGACAATTTATCACCCAGTGCCGTGCAAATTTTAATTTGTATCTCCAATATGATATAATCCAAGTACTGCGATCAAAGGGTACAATGATACCCGATGTCTAATAAACATCAAGCATTGCCCCACAAGAAAGGCACGCTAGCAGATGGTTATATCAAAATTCCGTATGTTTTTCCTTTAAAACGATCCATCAGCCAAACATATAAAATAGGAGAAATCATACAAGCATGTCGTAAAAATATGTTAATCCTTTTCTTCATGAGCAGACAACGGAACTCCACCGTCCGGCCAGAAAGGGCTCGTGTTCGGCCCGTGCAATAAAAGTAAATATCTGCCACCGCAACCGCAGAAGCCGTTCTAGGCATGTAGCTCCTAATGTAGGGGGGAACACTCCCGAATCGTCTCCGTGCCTCTGGGCTCGAGTCCGGCCCGCACGTAATGGTAAAATGAACGAAAATGATAAATAATAACTTTAATACATATAATAATACCCTAAAGGACCTCCCGAGAAATCAAGTGATCTCTCGGCTCAAATGGCTAACGGGCCGACTAGTTCCATACCAACCAGCCGGAACGCAGTCACTCGGTCTTCTTCTCAGCTCTCACCAATGCATATGCTCAACTATAATAGTAGGTTGTCCTCTATGAGAAGAGGACAACTAATATCCTAAACTAATATACTAATATTTAATTAACTCTACTCCTAAGAAAGCAGTAAATTTCTATTTATCTGGGGTTATGCAAATCCTATCCAAAGTTGAAAAATGGTAAACATGCTCTAATACAGCTATTTAATTAAAGTACATATGTCAGGTCAAGTGGACGACTTGGTAAGAGTACGCCACAAAAACATAATTCAGATATCCCACACCTGATATAGTCGACCAAGAGCAACGTACGCTAATTGCCTCCGCAATCCGCATGATCCTCACCTACCCCGATATAGCCGTCAGCAGGATCGGACCACGGGTCAGAGTCGAATTAGGTCTGAAGACCTGTAATTCAGATGTAAATTAATTAAATATTAAACTAAATATTTGTAACCCTTTCCCCGTTTAATTATTTTTAACTAGGTGTTCCAATCTAATTGACTAGCTACGGTTTAAAATAAGCTCAATCGGTTCAGTCAGTTTGACTCGGTTCCAATTGAGAGTAAGTAATTAGATCTAATTAATTTTACTTAATCTAACGTAATTTAATTGTTTTTATATTTTAATTTGAAGATAAACTGTTTTAAATAAATTATTATAATATTTGAATAATGTTATTACGTAAGTTTTACGATAAAAATACGTAAGGTATATTTTAAGTATTGTACGTACGTCGCGATTATCAATCACAATTAAATATGTATAAGGTGAAAATACGTTTGGTGATTAATTACCCAATTAATAATTTGAAATTATCTCTAGGTACGTACATTAAATTATGTTGTTAATCACTTATCTTAATTAATTAACAACTTATGGCTTTAAAGTTTTAATTAAATTCCGTAAACATTAATTTATTTATTTATAAAACATAGTACATTTATTAGTGCTCTATTCTAATTATTATAACTTAAACTATTTTAATGATGCATAAAATTAATAACATGTTGTTAATTAATTGTCCTTATTAATTAACAACATGTTTATATTTAGAATTTGTAAATCTAATTACTTAATTTATTAATTCTAATTATCTATTAGTTGGTGTGTTAATTAAATGTGTTTCGAGATCATACGTTGCCCAATCGGATCTTTGTATCTGCTCAAATTATGTTATGAGATGACTATCCGGGGCTATTCTAATCATCTCTTGATCTTTAAGTTTACGTTATTTTCGATTTTAATAGGACTTTTAGCTCGACTGTTAGATAATTTAAAACATCACTTGGTTGCACTTTTGATCTCGGTCACTTTTAATAATTGTCACGACTTGGGATCGAGCCTACGGTGAGGAGGCTGGAGACCCTAATTTACTAAGCCATATTTTACTTCAATTTTATTTTAACTAAAGTCCAAACCATGCTTTTGAATTAACTTCCTACATTCTCGTAATCCTAATCCAATCTACGGCAAAATTAATTTCGTGCGCTAACCTATCAATGTGGGGTTTGTACAACCCAATCAAGTTCGGACCAAATCCAAATAATTAATCAAAGCCCAAAGATTAGCTTATTTTTCATATTTCGGCCTAAGGCCGAAAATCACTAAATTCTAGAAATGATCCAAAGCCCATTAAATTAGTTTCGGCCAAGCCCAAAGAAAAGAGAAAAGCCCCAAAGGCCCAACATTAATACTGGCCGGCCCCCTTTTAAATTCCAAAAATTCAAATTCTCCAATTACCAAGTATTAAACAGAGGAACAAAACAGAGGGTCACTGGTACCCATTTACCAGTACATAATCGGCACAACAAAACAAAGAGCAGAGGCCGGTACCAGTAGGCAACACTGGGCTGGTACGTTTGGTACCAGCACCACAAACCAGCACAATACAGAGAGTACCCAAAAACAGAGAGACCAGCTCAAGGGCTAGCAAAGCCAGCACAAGGGTCAGGTTCAAAACCCGGTACCGACTAAGGTACCAGTGAGTAAAACAAGAAACAGGGTAACAGAATCGCACCCAATAACCAACACCACAACCCAAATCTGTTGTAAAGTAAAAAAAAAATAGATAAGAGGCTTCGCTTTAGTGGAGGAGGGGATTGCTTGTATTTTCGATGCCCAGATCCATGAAGCAGCAGCCTTTATTTATAGGCTGAAAACCATGCTTCATCAAATTCTTTGATATATCTTATTTAATTAATTTGCATCTCAAGGCAATTTCCTGCCTATTCAAGCCCTCCAGCTACACCCCCATATCTTATTCAATCCCCAATTAATTTACAATATATATTTCCATATCTTAATCAATCAATTTACCTTGATTGATCAATTACCTTTTGTGAGGAATATAATTTAATTTTACCTCATTTCTTTCCACTATGTCTTTAATATAGTGGTACTCAATGTCAATATGTCGTCCTTTTGAATCATTGGACCCACTATTAATCAAGTGAATTGCTGCTTGATTATCACAGTAAATTTCAATTGGTCCTTCAATAAAACCAAGGTCAAAATCTGATAAGAATCTTCTTATCCACACAGCATGTGTTGCTGCCATACTACAAGCAATGTACTCTGCTTCTTGTGTA
The DNA here is from genome assembly GCA_025461045.1 of Carex parvula. Taxonomy (NCBI): domain Eukaryota; kingdom Viridiplantae; phylum Streptophyta; class Magnoliopsida; order Poales; family Cyperaceae; genus Carex; species Carex parvula. The sequence continues at coordinate 134,015 of JAJGRW010000206.1, read as the reverse complement.
TATCTAGCGACACAACTTTGCTTCTTGCTTGACCAAGAAACTGCACCACCTCCAAATACAAAGATATGTCCGGAGGTAGACTTGCAATCAAGTCTTTCTGCTTGAAAACAAAGCCTAAAACTTTTGGTTCCTTTGATATATTTCAATACTCTTTTCCTCCATGAGTTCTAACACTAAATGGACCGCAAATGTCTGAATGAACAACTTCTAATAGTTCATTTGCTCTTTCTCCCATTGGAAATGGTTTTCTGGTCATTTTTCCAATAGGACAATGTTCACACGTGTCATAATCTATTTTTTTTAGTTCAGGCAACAAACCCATCTTAACTATTTTCTCTAACTTTTGTTTTCCTGGATGGCACAAACGCATATGCCATGTTAATGAATCAACAACATTCACAAAAAGAGGCTTAATATACTCAAGCAAATCCTCATTATCATTATCATTATTATTTAAGTTTTCATAAGTAAGTGCATTGGAAGCAGATGCAATACTAACACTATTTTCTATTACATTTAACTTGAACAAATCATGTCCAGGGTCAAGAGCTCCACGAGCAAGTGCCTGACCATGCTTCCCTATGGTTACTGTGAGAATGCCTAATTTTTGTTGACGATAAAATCGCACGCCATAACCCTTCTTAACCAACATTGGGACAAAAATAAGATTTCGTCTCATACCAGGGGCATACAACACATCTTTGAGAACAATGTTATATGTTCCTACATTCAATTTATAAGTTCCAATAGCTTGTACCTCTGTGTATGCATCATTCCCCATGTAAATGCGATATTCCTTAGGGTTGACTGGTTTTGATTCCACCATTCCTTCACGTGTTCGTGCGATGTGCTTTGTCGCTCCAGAATCAATCCACCATCCATCAGACACAGGAGAAGAAAAATTGCACTCTGTGACCATAATCAGGTCCTTGCTAGATCCTCGACTTTGGCCATTATTTCTTTTAGGACACTCAGCTTTGATTTGGCCATTATTTCTCTTTGGCCATTATGCTCGGGGGCCTTCCCCGGGCGACGAACAGCAGACTCAGAACTGGTATCAGAGCCAGATCAATGGCAAACTCAACTGTGAATGCTGAAATTGCTCGTATCGAGTGATTGAATGGTAGCAACTATGATATTTGGGTCGAAAAGGTAACACATGCTCTCATTGTCCACCGACTAGACTATGTTTTAGAAAAAGAAAAACCAGTAATTACTGATAGATCATCTAATGTGGATAAGAAATTAGCTGAAAAATGGGAAAGTGGCAATAAAGTCGCTAGAAGCACAATACTGATGCTCATGGATGATAACTTGATTGATTAATTACCTTTTGTGAGGACAATGACCAAATACAGCTCATAGCTGCAACAAAATCAACCACAAGATAATCATCACAGGGGTAATCAGGAACAAACAATCAGCCGAACCGGGAAAATCAACAACCCGTGTTCGGTATTTAACAATTCAAATTCTACGGTTCCTTTACGACATCACATAAAATCAACAAGGCACAAAACAGATAAGTGAGGGTTGTTACCGGGGGGTCGTTTGCCTCTCTTTAAAACGGTCGGTACCAAAGTACTGTCTTCGCTTTGCGACCGTCACAAAAATCAGAAAGTTCCAAAGGAACGGCACCTCAGGAGTCAGGAATCACCACAAGGCCGTCACAAGCACAAGAACACAACCCAGCCCTTATCGGGCTAGGGCAATCACAATAAATCAGATGAAAACGGAAAAGAGGAAGAAGCGAGTAAAGATCTCAACACATGAGAATTCAAATCAAGCAAGAACCGAAAATTGAGAAAGAGAGAGAGATGAGCACATTTATAACCGGGAGAGGGCCAATAGGCAGGACGCACAGTCAACTGCGTCAGAGAGCAGGTGTTCGCTCAACAGAGACCAACGACTAATCGTTCTCATACGTACGGCTCCCTGACAAGGGAAACGACAGCGGCGACTCCAGCACTCGCAGCGCGTGGGAGTGAGAAATCAAACTCATATTGGTGCCTTCTCCAGGAAAGAACGAAAAGGAGAGGAATCGAGGGTGTGGTGCTCGGGGCCAGCGAGAGAAGAGAGAGGTTCGGTCGAAGGAGAAAACGGAGAGGCGGCTTAGGGTTAGAGCATGGAGATGGGCGGGGTCCAAGGGAAGAGATAGAAGGGAAGGAAGGAATAGGGAGGGAAATAAGGCAAATTCTGGAATGGACCAAAAAAAATTTGGACCGTCCATTTAGTTACGATCGAATGGTTCAGATATTTTGTAAGTACCAAAAATCTCCGTTAAATTTAACAGAAATTTTTTTCGGAAGGGTAAAATAGTCATGAAAGTATAACAGCGATCGCTTGTTCTCTTTTCGCTCTTCCTTCACTCTTTCTTGAATATATTCGCACCTCCGCGGCTCTGCCTCGTTCCCAAGCCGCATGGCTACTTCCACGGAAAATTCCTCCACAGCTCCACCAACGCTTCGCTGCTCCGTCAAGGGCCTCTAAGAAGCGAAATCTCCACTACAAGAAAAATATCATTTCTTGGTGTTAATCCAGCCGGCGTTAGAAAACATGCAATTACTCAACCTCATCATTCAATGAATTCCCAGAGATGAATAACTTAGACAGTGACACTACTATAAACACAGAAAGGTGCTGGGCTGGAAAATGTCGACCCCGAAAGGGGTTGGGGCTTCAGGGGTATTTATAAGGTACCAATCTCAATTTAATTTATATAAAAATCCGTTCTTAGATCCAATACATAGTTTTAAACCTTCACTTTGAGAGTAGCTTGTCTAACCAGACCTCAATTGGTGGTAACTCGTACCTTTTCTGGTATGTGCATGCTAGAAAGTCTTTTTTTCTGCTATCATCGTATTCTTTTTTTTTTAATCTTGGTTTTTGTTAACCAACGCACATCTGGGCGTGCTTCTGTTTTTTCATTTTTTTTTTGTTTAATTCGGGTCTTCCTTTCAAGTACCAGAACCAGCCAACCTGCAGGCACAAGAACAAGGGCAAATCTATAAAATTGTCTCCGCCCTTGCACAAGAACCAAGGTTTTGCCAGTATCTTGCATCACTGGCTTGATATTCATGTTTTGTTGATAAATTTCAGTATACCATTTTATTTAGGCATTTCTTTGTGGAAAAGTTGGGGAACCCACCAGTGCAGAAAATACTAAGAAATGGACACACAGTGATGATATTAACTGTTGGTACTGGTGGAATGTTCGATCAGAGGATTGTGGGAGGTAATGATGTGCCAAGGCCGGTACAGTGGCATCGTATTGTGATACAAAATGAGAATTGGGCAACTATGCAGTTCGTCAGTTGGTGAAGGAGTATGTTTCTTTCCCTTTCCTCTAACTGTTTGGGAGGTTATGTTTTTCCTTCCGACAGGATATTTTATTTACATTTTCCAAGCATTTTTGTTTTTTTTTTACTGTGAGGCATGAAGGTATTGCTTCTTTTAATTCATCTTTAAAATTGCTTCTCTCAACAACATCCATATAGAAGAAGACAAAAGAGTTTCCCAAATAATGCATTTTGGATTTGTTGAATGTGTAGGAAAAATCCAGTTAATTAAAGCAGGAAATGGTGCTGCAAATTGGTCATTAGATGAGCTGATTAAGCACTATCTCTTGTATTTTACATTTCTAATTCGAATATTTTCATGCTGGTGGTTTACTACAGTGTTCTATAATTTAGCCGAGTGAATTAGACATTGGACAATTGAAAAATGAATGATCATGTTAACAATAATTTGTCTTCACCAACAAGGTAACAAATCATGTCAGTGCTTTTTGCAAATATGTAAAATGTTTGTGTAACCTGCAGAAAGTCGTATGTTATCGTTTGTCCGATCTAAAATTCTTATTGATCTTGGCAATATATGTACTTGTACATTTATGCATTGGCATCAAGCGTCATTACCCAAGGATAGCCGAGGTAGTAGGGAACCATTAACCTACTGGTCTCGGTGTAATAATGATGGTCAAGTGGTACTGGTTACACTGACCTGAAATTTAGGTACACCCACCAAAAGATGCAATATTCTCTCTTAACTTGGAAACTTATTAACTAGTGGTACAAGAAGATGGAAGCTGGACTGTGATGAAATCTGATTTACTGCAAGCTGACACGGGAGGTAATTTATTTCAAATGCAATGATGACAAAACAATAGTATGTGCATGTTGCCTGTGAAAAGTTCATTTTTGCATGTCAGAAATCTTCTTAGGAAGGATTAATTTCATAAAACCAGCTAAATGGTTATGATTGGATGTAATATACTCGTTTTGTAAAATGATCGCCATAGGAAGGATTAAGTATATTTTAGTGATTCAACAATTGAATAGCCTTTTGGCAATGAAAATTATTCTTCTTTGCTTGAGCAGTTAAGATAACGATGGCTGCTCTTGACACTACTGGAGGTATGGAGGCTAAATTATAGAGGCTGCTATAATTACAAAGCTTGGAATTGATGTCTATATTACAAAGGCAAGTATGCTCTTTTTTGCTTTAGTGCATTCATTGCCATTGTATAGGTTAACTTGACAAAAATACCCCTATTTAGCAGTGAGTGTACAGTTGTGCCAAAAATTTATAGTATCTAGGAGTAACACGCAGTAATTACAAATTTGTCAGTAACAGGCACTACCTATCTGGGAAGCCAGTTACCATGAAATAACATGAAATGAAAAGAGACTAATAGGAAAAGAAATGGGTAATTGTTGCGTATGAAACAGGCACCATTGTTCGTTCTGACAAGTAGATTTCCAAGTTTGCTTGGCCCTTCAATGTGTTATTTATCAATCAATACTAATTTCATTGTTGATACTAATATCCAAGTTTGCTAGTAATGGGGGCATTTGGGGAATTTTAATTGAAGATAAATCAACTCTATGTCAACTCTAACGGAGACATTATTATATGAAGTTGTTCCAATTTTACCCTTTTAAAATCAATGACTGTGATTACTTCGGACAAAACTTTTGCAAAAATTTCCGATCCATGACAGACTCACTCGGGAAATAAATAGGGCTGCATCAAGATCCGTGCACAGCTCAAGATTCGTGTAAAACTCAATTTAGAGGGTTGGGATAAATCAAGGAAACCAAATTAGCGTTTTTACTTATGATTCAAAGTGATTAAACGAAACTCGTGTTCAGAAATTAATATGTATTTCTCGAATGATTCTCGGTTTATTTATAATTTATTTGTTACCATTTTAATTGCTAATTAAATTAGTTATTAATCGATCGTGTTAAATTCGAAATTCGTATTTACAAAATTTTAAATTACCTTTCTTAAATTTTTAAATTGATTTAACGTATAATCAACATAATTCATAAAATTTAATAAATTGTATTCACTTAATTTAATTTCAAAACTTATTACATTTTAAATTTTAAGATTAAAATTCCTAACACTTTAAATTGATTTAATAACTAATTTTAGAATACTTCATTTAATAAATTATTTAACCTTTGTTTAAAACAATTAATTAACCTAAGTTTTTAATAGCTAATTAACTAATTTAAATTTGTGGGTTATAACAATTTCATTGATGGAAAAGAAGATTGAAATACTAGTAAACATTTAGGACTTCTTTGTGATAAAAATAAATTTTGGGCTATCGGCAAAAAAATTCCAGGGTCTTCGGTGAAAAAAATAGCTATTAAATAAGCTAATATAATTTATGAAATAATAAAAAATCAAACAATCTCCATTAATAGACCAAGATTACTTCCTCTTTTATCACCAAGAAAGAAAAATAATGTAAAAACATTATTTTTGCCGTAGTACCGTAGCCTCACTCATATATATATAAATCTACGTCTCAAGTTTATTAAATATCGAAGCATCACTTGAATTCCATTTGATTCACTTCTATTGAATTTCATTTGATTCACATCGTTGAATTGTAAAATCTTAATGATACGTTACAAATATTCTAATAGGAAAATTAGGCCCTGTACATAGATAAATAAATAAATAACTAATTGAAGTATGTCATAATAGTAAAGATATGACTTATGTCAAAACAAGAAAATAATTTTGAATTTACTATCTTATATATTGATTGTAATGTTTGATATACTTAAAAGAATCTCAAGGAATTATTAAAACTGGGTTAAGAAAATTATGAGAAAAAAAAAGAACCATACATGACTGAAATTGGATTTGAGTCATACAGAAAGCAATTGGAAAATGAATAAGAAAAGGTTGAAAATATTAATACGAAACGAAAAGGTTGAAAATATTGAAAATATCTTTCATGCAATACTCAATTTAAATTGTACAAACCTTGTTAAATGTTATTATACATTTAAAGCAGAGACAATAATATCAATTATAAAATTTTACATACCCATTGAGCCGAATTAAAAAAAATGGTACTGGTATCAAGTATTTTGAATTTTTATTGAATATATTTTATATTAAATTTTAAGTAATCCTTAATAAATATTAAATATTGGATTATTAATATATTTATTTGCATAGGATCAAAATCAATGCATTGGAAATTAATTTGTGCTTAAGTTGAAATTAAATGTGAAATCAAACTCATCTCAATGATATTACGTTACAATGATTCTAAAAGAAAAATTAGGACTTCGACCCTGTAAAGATATGACTTGTCTCAAAACAAGAAAGTAAGTTTGCATTTACTTTGTTATAAATTAATTGTAACGTTTGATATACTTAAAAAAAAGAATCTCAAAGAATTATCAAGACTAGGTTAGGAAGATTACGAGAAAAAGAAAAAGAATCACACATGACTGAAATTGGATTTGAGTCATTTAGAAAGCAATTGGAAAATGAATTAAACTGGAACTTAGAAAAAGAATCACACATGTGGAATCTTGTTTTAGAGAGACAAGCTCCACGGAGATAAACAAATTGAGTAGTGATAATATGACGGAACATTCCGTCACGTCACATTTTTATTTTATTTTTTTATTTAACATTATTCACATGACTAATATATATGTAACATTTTGTTGTGGTTAGGTACATTGAAATAGTATTTTGATATAATAAAAGGTAATAGAAATTCTTAATATCACAATGAGTCGGTCAAACAAAAATTTCTAGAAAGAATTCCAAGAACTTAATTTAACATGGGAAGCGTTGTATAAATAACTTCTAGATAAGGCCGTTCGGAAAATCTCTAGAGCTAGGCTGGTTTGTACTTGTCTCAGCTATAGAGAAGAGGTTTAACAGTGGCTGCCAAAGTTTTTGAAAAACAGAGAGGTGGGACATGTTTGAAAAATAAGCATTGCGGTAACATTTTTGAAAACCATACCACTTTAACTTTCAATACTGATCATATTATTTTTTTGTATCAGAGTCAACAAGATACTTCAAACTAGGGTTCCACCTACAATGTTGGGTTTGCATTGCGGTACCATGGATTTGAAATTGTTTTGATGCAATTGGTGGTTACCTCAAAATTGGGCTGGCACCTGACAAAGTGTTACGCTCTGGATGTAGCATGGTGGTTACTGTTTTGATGCAATTGGAGAAGATTTTGAAACTTATAGGTTAATTTTTTTTGGAAAATTTATAATTTACAAAAGTAATGAAAGAGATAGACATGAGAATTGTTTGGCATCATAGTATTTCCTGTATCATAATGTGGATTTTATACATAAAATAAAAAAACCAACCATGTTTATAAAATGAAACTGTGCGCAAAGACTATATGTATGTAACTGCATGTGATCACAAGATAATTTAATGATAATAAAATTAAATTACCTTTGCACAAGTTCCTCCAAACAGCTTTCAGCAATGTCCTCCAGTACTTTTGTCCCCTCTTGTCATATGAATCCTTCTGCAATCCATAATTGAATCAGAGTTTTTGCTTTGATTTGATGGTCCTCAGGAAAAACACCAAAATACATGAAGCATGGTTTGAGAGAAGTTGGCAAATCGTCATTTACTGGTGGATATAACACTCATGAAGCCGCTACCATCAATCTGCCAATCCATATTTTGCATCACCTCATCCCATGTAATGCAATCGAGTTTTTTTCTTGATAAGATTCCGCCAAGCACCACCAATGGTAGAGGCCATCCACCATATTTCTTGGCAAATTCAGTTGCTAGGGGAAGTACTTCATTGGGGCATTCATTTGCAAATCGATTAGGAAAAACCTTCTTCAATAACAGTTCTTTGCTTTCACTTTCATTTAATGGATTATCTTATATGGGTTAGATATAATATCGGCCTCTTCAGCGATCTGAATGAACCTAATAATAATCAACAAGCAAAACATAAGAAGCATATTTTATTAGAAGGAATCACTTTGACAGTGGTTATTTAATTAGACAATCTTAACATTAGCCTTTTACAAAAATCATGTCAAATTAAAAATTTAAAAATAAAATTGTAGATGTATTTATTAGGCATATATATAGATAGTCAAACCATCAGACTTCATGTAATTGAAATTTTTTGATGTAGCACGATTAAGCATATATATCGACTTCCATTATTAGCATTAGGAAGAGCGATTTCAAGTTCTGTCCAGACATTACTTGACCAAACATCATCCAATACAACCAGATACTTTTTATATCTTAGACAGTTATAAAGCTCCTTAATTAAATACTCTTTTCCCTCATTCTGCCTTTCTGATCCAATCTCCTTTAGCATCTTCATCAAAATATCAATCAGCTTGTATTCTTGCGAAATACTTACCACATGGAGATATCAAAGTGATGTGTAACTTCAGCACTATAAAATGCATCAAATAATTAGATGATTTATATACAAGGAACATCATATATTTAATTTGCAGTAATTTCTCCCTCCCTAAACAACCATTTTAGTCAATAATATTATTCTCATCGGAGGAAAGTTACCAAGTTAAAAACAAAAGGCTTTATAGTGTTTTTTATGTTTTATTTATACATATAACACATTTTTTAAAGCAATGGACTGGCTATGTTGTTCAACAGTACTTACCTTTTGTACACCTCTTTTGCGAGTGTAGTTTTTCCTGAACCACCGGCCCCAACAATTGAGATCACAGGTCGCCTCGTATTATTTGTATCAATGAGCTGGTCAACAATTGTTTTGTTGTCAACTTCGAAGCCAACGACCTCCGTTTCATCTATGTCAGGATTAACAAAAGGCCTTATAGGCTGCTCGACAGAGGCTCCACTACTTGTTTCTGTCATGCCTTCTATTCCGTAGATTGTTGTGTTTTCTTTAATTTCACGGAGCCTCTGTTGGATCAGGTCAATCTGGTTACCTACTTTGTGTTTAGCAACCAGTTTCATGGGCATCTTGCCTATTCTTTTATGTTGAAAAGGCCTTCCTGTCTACCTCCACCAACCTCCGCCAAAAACTTGTCTAATACATCTTCAATTAAATAACCGACTTCCTGAACCTCATTCACCCATTTTTTTACCCTCTCTTCTTTGTGGCGTTTTGTATCTGCATCTTTCAAGAAAGATTGGATCCAGGTGAGCTCGCGTTGAACCCACTCGACCTTGTCACGTACCCCGTAAAGAAAGAGTGACTCCTGAACAGCCACATCGGCCAGCTTGCCAAGAACAAGGTTTATGATAGTTTGAACCATCTCTTTAAATTATGTAGGAACTGAGTAATTAACAGTAAGGTGGGTAGTTGGTTTGTCTCAGTGTATTAGAAGTTATATTTCCAAAAAACGGCCGATTGAAGTTGACTCGTGGTAATCCCGCCGCTAGTTTAATATCAAAAATGACATTATCAAATATGTCAGAACATATTTGATAATATCATTTTTAGAACAGATTTCAGAAAGTCAATAACTCCTTTGACAAGATGAGTCATGGGATATTTTTTTTTATTACACTGAGAATGTATTAAAAATCTGTTACTCATACTCGGCGGGATTACTCAGAACATATTTGATAATGTCATTTCTAATGACATTATCAAATATTTTACTCATATATAATAGAACTCTAAAAATAATGTCAGACAAAAGTGATGTTTTGTCATTCCGAGAAGCAATGAGGTAGATAAACTCTTCTAATGAAATTTAACCTTCTTGTCAATTAATTAAAACCAATATAGTTGCATTGGCAAAGCATATGTCATTTGTATGAGCCATTCGTTTATTTCATGATTAACTAAAAGATTAAATATCTAGAAGAGCATGCCGATGCATCAAAGAAAAATCAAAAGCAGATGGATTGCAAGAGGTGTTAACCAATTTTTATAATTTAGAAAATCATGCCTGGTATAATTATTCTTATGGTAGTATTTTTCTCTGTGTGGAAGATGCATGTTCGAAATTTAATTTTAACAAAGTATATGCACAAAAAAAAATATGACTCTAGTCTTTTCTTTCACTCAAAGAAAAAAATTCATATACTTCAATGTAAAATAAAAGTACTTTATCATTTTTGGCATTATTTAAATGCATATATTGCTTAATAACTAAAAAAGACATCACAAACTAAAAATAAGATTACAATAGATTGTTAACAAACCAAATCTACTTAAAAATCAAAATAAGATAGTAATACATTATGCTTGCTCATTATTTAATTTGAGCAAATTACTTTGTAATACTTAAATAAAATGTTAGATAAAAATGTTAGATAAGAATATAACTTCACCTTAAAAATTACAGGGTTTGTTATGTAAATTTCATAATATTAAAAAAATGGGTAACAGACCAACTCACGTGGTAATCCTGCTGCAAGTACATTTGCATGTAAGTTCTTTTGCGCGAACTCTGCTGCCAAGCGGCCCCCATGTCCATCATATATTGCAAAATGTGCACATCTTAAATTCAACAATTATAAAGGAAGAAAAAAGCATTAGAAACATTCAACCAATTTTAGTTTTCTCTTTGTTTATTAATTGGAAGAAAAAAGCACTAGAATTAAGAGTTTACAGTTCTATTTTTCATGAAGTTATTATGATTTTAGGGGAATTTAATATACCCCTAAAAAAAACTCAAATTACATATTCCCCCCCTCAAAAAACTCAAATTACATATTTACCCTTCTAAATTAAAAAAACTCACAAATTTACCCAAATTATTGTCTTTTCTATTAAACTCATTTAAATGTATAAAGCACCCATTTTACCCTATATTAAAAAAATAAAAAATATCCCCATTTTTAGGTTTTTGAGGGGTATACATGAAATTTCCCCATGATTTCTCACAAAAAGGTACCTTAAATTTCTAGAATGTTCCAAGCTGGCATCAGGAAGCAAAACCCAGGCATCCTCCATTCTCTGCCTACATCCTTTATCTTCACTCGCATCAGCTTCAATGCAAGTGACCTTACTCGCATCCCCACCTACTGCCTCTTCTGATTTGCTTGAAACTCCAGTTACATCCGATTTTGACCTCTTGGGAGATAGATTTTCATGGGTTGCTTCGGGTTCGCGCTTATGAGGAGTCATACTAGAAATAGCGCGAAAAGGGGAGTACTTTTTCTTACCTGATTGCTTTACGATCGGAGAAAGATGAATATCGGTAGGGTTGAGAATTTAACAGACCAGGTTTGGCTTGATGCAGCGCACTGAGTATAGAATTAAAACAGAGGTACGTATGGTTCGTGCGCTGTATGAAAGTAAAATTGCTCTGTTTAAATAATTTACCTTGTTGTGGGTCTTGTAAGGAATTTGGGCTTGATTAATACGGCAAGTGTTATATTGCACCGGATCAAAATAATTTTGTTTGTTTTTCTTAGTTTTAAGTTTTAAAACTAAGAAAAGAAACAAAATTATGTTTGACTGAACGAGGTTTTTCATCACTTGTATATACTTTAAGATTGGGAATCATATGAGAGTTTCAATATCTCATGCTTTTTATATCTCATCATACCTCATATTTAATATTTTTATTTTCAAAGTACAAAATGTCAATCCGAACTAGGGGTAGACAAAATTGCTCAAACTCGTAACTCGCTCATAACTCGCTCATTCACAGCTCGCTTTAACTCGATCATGTACAACTCAAGTCAGTTCCAACTCGAGTTGGCTGACTCAGTTTAATAAATGAGTTGAGTTTGAGCTTACCCCAACTCGCTCATTTATAACTCGAGTTACATAGCATTGGTTACAATAAATCCCAGAAATTATTTTTGTTAAGCTGCTGTATGAAAAATTGCTGGTGCTTATGTATTAAGTTGTTGTATGAAAAATTATTGGTGCTTACGTATTATTGTTGTATGAAAAATTGTTGGACACTAATAAATTTATTTACTAGTAGTATATAATTAACTGGTTAAACGAGTTATAAATGAGTTGTGAGCCAACTCGAGTTGATAACGAGCTGAGTTCGAGTTGGCTCTACAACTCGTTATTACCATCCCTACTCAAGTTGACTCGCTCATTTATTTAATGAGCTGAGTTCTAGTTGGGGGTAACTCACTCAAACTTGGCTCATTTACAGCCCCAATCCGAACCGCTCAACATGATATCAGTACTAAAATATGCTTGCGGATGAATTTTTTTAATTTTTGGAATTTGTTTACTATTTTTTAAGATAGGAACAACATCACTGTTTCTAGACCATTCAAAAACAACGTTGTTGTACCTATCTTAAAAAATATTAATTTTTTTCTATAAATTATAAGATTTGGTTTTCAAGCATATTTTAGTATGAATATCATGTGGAACGGTTCGGTTGACAGTTTGTACTTTCAAAACAAAAATATAAAATCATGTAAAACATGATGAGGTACGAAAAACACGAGGTATTAGAACCATCCCATCTCATTATCTAGATTTTTGTCATTGAGTACCCAATAATGATAGTAGAGTCAAGGGTCTTATGTTCTTAATTCATATACAAATTGCATCTTCATATAATAATAAGTCCTTCGTTACATAAAATATCGATTGCTTTCGCTAAGAGAGAAGAAGAGAGAGCGTTGTGAAATTTTGATGGTGTAGATGGATTGGGAGAAATTTCCGGTTTTAAACCTTGGAGCTGAACAAAATTTCTTCAGTCCAAAGTTTTTTTTAGTTGTGTGAAGTCAAATTACTAATGCAGGTCATATAAAAGTGGCATATACTAGAAACCAAGCCAACTATAACAAGCTGAAATAATAGTACGTATCAATTGAAGCAGTAGATAACACCAAAAAGTATACAAGTTCAAATAAAATAGTATAAGAAGCAAGCCAACTATAATGAATAAATAAATGAACTAGGATCAGAGAAGTTTCATTACATTATTATAGAGGGAATATGCTTTATTTTCCATTGGTCTTCTCCTTGCAGCCTGGACTTTACCTGATCCGAAACACCCGAATCACATGACGCCATACCAAGACTTAACTGTTGAAGTTTGACCAGATATTGCAAGTCAGGAACTATCTGCAGCTTGTAGTATACCAAATCGAGTTTGTTGAGCATGGGCATAGCATCCTCCTCTATTTTCCATTCCTCCAAATCTTCTAGATAAAGATACAATAGTTGCAACCGACCAAAACCTCCCCTGGAGCAGATCATCCGTTTTCCATCAGCTGCTTCAATTTCTCCACCTAATTTGAGTTCCCTGAGGTTTGGCAACTTCTCTAGTTGGGGCATTGGGTCTTCCTCAAAATAAATTTCCCTAAGTAAGAGCTTAACGAGATGGGGTGGGAACATGGTACAGTCACCAACTTCTTTCCTGGGCCATTTGCCCCACCACAGGCTGAATGACTGCAAACGGTTGTGGACTTGTGGTTACTGAAGGCTGAGATGCAATCTGGAAATGTGATTGACTTTTCGTTTTTCATTTTTAAATACAGACCACCCAGATGATTTAGGTTGCTTAACAAATTGATCAATGGTTTCCTTGCAACATCTTTAGGTATAATAATCAACAACTTACGAATATTGGAAAAATTAGGCAGTTCTGCAACCCAGTCTTGCCTAGCTCTCACCCCTTTTTGTTACCCCAAAAGGACGAGGGTAACTCACCGTGACTTTTACAAAACCAAGTATGCACAGTTTGAAGATTCTTTATATAAGTTAAAGGTGATCTCTTAAAAAATCTAACAGTGGGAAACCGGCACCTTAAATTAATAAGATCAACTTAATGCCCAAAGTACTTTAAGGTCGTCAGGGCATTCAAGCCCTTCAAACGGTTTGTCCCATATAAATATTCGGGCCGCATTGTGCTCATGTGAAAAACTCATCTTGGAAATTTGGTACATCTTGGAAATTTGGTACTCAAACAGTGGGAATAAATATTCGTAGCATTCCAAACCTATTGATTTTTCGTACATCTTCGAAATTTATCAAGGAACGAATATTTTTTTGCATGCATGTTCTTTTTTTAATGCCGCCAATATATCAGGAACCCCAAAGGAAAAAAGTAGCTGAAATCAACAATTATCCTAGAAATTCATTGCAAAATATCACAATTTAATCTTTGAGTAGAATAAGAACAATGTATGGAACTTGTGGTACAAGCTAAAAGGTAGTACATATCAAAAGGAAAACAAAAACAAACGAAAGAAGCTTACAAAAGTGGTGCTAAGAAGCACGTAATGTAATAAATGCATACAATAAGTTCAAATTGAACAGTATTTAAGAAGCAAGCCAACTATAATGAATAAAATTAACTGGATAACCAGGGAAACACTGATACAGAGGGAACATGCTCTATTCTCCATTTGTCTTCTCCTTGCAGCCTAGAATTGAACTGATCCAAACAATGATGGACAGTGAACTCTTGAAGGCTAGTCAGATATTGCAAGTCAGGAACTATTTCCAGCTTCCGACATCTTTTCAGCACGAGTTGGTTGAGCATGGGCATAGCACCCTCCTCTGTTTTCCATTCCTCCAAATTACGTACATCGAGTAGCAAACCTTGCAAGTGAGCAAAACCTCCCGTGGAGCAGATCATCTGTTTACCATCAGCTGCTTCAATTTTTCCAGATAGTTTGAGTACCCTGAGGTATGGCAACTTCTCTAGTTGGGGCATCGGGTCTTCCTCAAAACAAAAGTGCGCAAGTGTTAGCTTAACGAGTCCGGGTGGGAACAGGGTACAGTCAACAACTTCTTTCCTAGACCATATGCTCTCCACCAAGCTGAATGAGTTCAAACTCTTGTGGTTTCGGAAGGGTGAGATGCAACTTGGAAATGCCATTCGCCTGCTGCCGCTCATTTCTAAATGGAGAGAACTCAGATAATTTAGGGTGCTTAACAAATCGATCAATGGTTCCCCTTCAACATCTTCAGGTATAACAATCCCCAACTTACTAATATTGGGAAACTTAGGCAGTTGTAAAACCCAGTCTTGCCTAGCTCTCACCCCTTTTAAGGTTAGTAAACTTTGCAAGTCGGCTGCTGATGGTGGTCCCTCTGGAGCTGCTTCACAGAAAAAACAGCAGGTGATTTTGATATGCCTTAACTGTTTGTTACTCCAAAAGGATGGGGCCAACTCATTGTGAATTTTGCAAAACCATGTACGCACCGTTTGAACATTATTCATATAAGTTAAATGAGATCTCTTTGAAAACCTACCAGTGGGTAACTGGCAATATGAACATAAGCTACATTCAAACCCGAAGTACTTCAAGGATGTAAAATACTTTTCCCCAGGTGGAAATTCGTACGGCTCTGTACTGATGTGTAAAAGTCGTAGTGCTCCAAACTTATTGAAATTTGGTACATGTGCGAAACTTATCAAAGAACGAAGGTTTGTGTTTGCATAATCTATCATCTTATCATCATAAACATGAAGTGCAACACGACGTGCACAAGTGCTAGAACTCAACTCGGTGTCATTCTTCAAGACTACCGTCAGAAAATAATTCTCCTTGGCCTTTTGAATGGCTAGTTCCCGTAGGAGATTATGTATATTACAGTACTTGATTTTACCTATGCAAGATCTTCTTGAGACTTGCACCATGCACCTGTTAATTAATTACCACAAAAGTTGAATATTAGTTATTAATATAAAGCCAATGAAAAAATAATATATGAACAAATGAACCTTGAATACAAGTACATATATATTGTATTCATAATTAACTACTATATATCATTTCTCTTAAAGATAGTGTTGATATCATGGCTTTGTAAATCGAAATCTGTCACTTGACTGTGGAATCGGAATC
This sequence comes from Carex parvula, assembly GCA_025461045.1. Taxonomy (NCBI): domain Eukaryota; kingdom Viridiplantae; phylum Streptophyta; class Magnoliopsida; order Poales; family Cyperaceae; genus Carex; species Carex parvula. Next base: position 117,950 of record JAJGRW010000206.1, on the reverse strand, counting down.
GGATAACTTGGCCGAAATTGGCTGAATCAGATCAGAAACTCAGATTTTTTTTAGCAGAAGCTTATTTTGTACTAAAATAAATAGAAAAAACTTGATAAAAAAATTTGTACAAAAAATTTAGAGAAAAGAATTACATTCCAATAATCCACTAATATAATATAATACAAGCAATATACAATCATAACATATATTCTTTTACACTAATATAATATAGTACAAACAACACAATCATAACATATATGTTTTTATTGTCAAAAGCTATGACGACCTGATTGGGTATCTCGTAGTAAAAAAGGATATTGTTGTACTGAGCCAAATAACAAAGACATTAATGTGATAAAAATAAAATTTTTAATGTAATTACTTAAAAATTAAATTTATCTATTTTTTAAATGAAATAAATAAAATAATAAAAACAACTTAACTAATATTTATAAGAGAGAAATTAAATTTTAATTTATATTTATATTTTCATAATAATCAAATTTCTAATATAGTAATCCCATAGTCCCATCCTTAAGTCAAATAATATAGAAAAACCAATGTTGAGTTTGAATGTACACCATTGTCTATTTACTAAAACATTACAACAATTTGTCCCAGTCACCTAATCTATATAATAGCTGGTATGAACATGGTCTACCGTGAAACAACTTATATTTTCAAAACAAAACAATACACCTTACGTACACCAAGTCTATTTAATATTTTATTTTAAAGCTCCCTTTCTAGTCTCTTCTTTGACTCGGGCAACTTTTTTCCCCAAATCTCTTCGACACCCATAGAAAAATACGAAATTGAGTCGATTGAATTATCAAAACAGTTCAATTTTTCTCTCAACGCAAGCGAATTAGAAGAAATTTGGCTGATTGTTTCAACTTCTGGCCGATTCCACTCCAACTCGGCCAAGTCAACTCGTATCGGCCGATTTTCGAAGCCATTGTTGAAATTGCCATTGGTTTTCACAATGAGACGGTGAAACAAAAAATTTCAGAAAGATTTCCAAATTAATATAACATGGGAAGCATTGTATAAATAACTCCTAAATAAGATCGTCTGGAAAATCTCTAGACCTAGGATAGGTTGTACTCGTCTCTTCTATTGAGGTTTAACAACGGCTGCCACAATTTTTGAAAAACAGAGAGGTGTACATGACTGTAAAATAACCATCCTCCAACCAGACCACTTGAATTTTCAATAGTTATCATATTATTTTTTATATCAGAGTCAACTAAACACTTCAAAATATGGTTGGCGCCTGAAAATGTTGAATTTGCATTGCAGTAGCATAAGAAGAGAGTACAAGACTGGAGTACAAGGCTTTGTTGTATTTATTTCTTTCTCACACACTCATACAAGAGCTCAACATATATACTATTTATACTAGTGTATGTCAGGTGATTGAATTTTCTAGATAATACATGTTATTTTCTATAGATAATATATGTTTCCAGTGAATTCCTTGTTACCGACTTTGCAAATGCGGTTGACTTTTCTAGAGTGTAATTGATTCACATAAGTCGGTTTGATAATTTTTTCAATAACACAGAAAGGGATAATGGGCTTGGGTTAATTGTTAAACATACAGTTAATTGTTAAATGTGGCTGCCAAATTTATAATTTACTAAAACTAATTAAAGAGATGAACATGAGAATTATTTGACATAATTGCATTTCCAGTACCATAATGTGAATTTCATACATTGAATAAAAAACCAACCATGTTTATTTGAAGGAAACTGGAAAGACTATATGTCATTGCAGTTGACAAGACAATTAAATGATAATAAATATAAAGTACCTTTGCACAAGTTCTTCCAAATAGCTTTCAGCAATGTCCTCAAGTAATTTGGTCCCTTCTTGTCGTATGAACCCTTCTGCAATCCATAACTGAATCAGAGTTGTTGCTTTGATTTGATAGTCCTCAGGAAAAACACCAAAATACATGAAGCAGGGCTTGATAGCAGGTGGCAAATGCTCATAACTGGTGGATACGACACCCATGAAGCTGCTTCCATCAGTTTGCCAATTCATGTTTTGCATTACCTCATCCCATGTAATGTAATCGGGATTTTTTTTGATAAGATACCGCCAACCACCACCAATGGTAGAGGCCATCCACCACATTTTTTGGTAAATTGAGTTACTAGGGGAAGTAATTCGTTGGGGCATTCATTTGCAAATTGATTAGGAAAGATCTTCTTGAGTAATAGTTGTTTGCCTTCTTGTTCACTTAATGACTTTATTTGATATGGCTTAGATATAATATCGGCCCCTTGAGCGACCTCAACGAACCTGAAATAATCAATATGCAAAACATAAGTACAATATTTTATTAGAGACAATGGTTATCTTGATAATCTTAAAATAGTTTTTTTTAAACAAAAACTAATTCAAATTTAAAATTTAAAAAATAATTGGATATATAGATAGTCTAACAATCGGATTTTATGTAATTCAAATATTGTTTGAAGAAAGCATCAAGGACTATTAATTTCCGACCTTGACATTTCAAATTATTTGATGTATGGTAAAACATATCAAATCTTATCATACTTATGAACATTATATGTGGATTATATAGATCATGTCTTTGATGTTGTATTTAAAATTTAAGTTTTATTTTCGAAGATTGTTAATATTGTCAAAAAAAATATTACCAAATCATCCCCTCAGTTATTAATGTAATACTGTTTAACAATAAAAGAAATGCCACCAAACCTGGTAGTAATTAACACTCGACTTCCGTTATGAGCATTAGAAAGAGCAACCTCAAGTTGAATCCAGACATCGCTTGACCAAACATCACCTAATACCACCAGATACTTTTTCTCTCTCATGCATTTGTTAAGCTCAGTAATTAAATACTCCTCTCCCTCATTCTGCCTCTCTGATCCAATCTCCTTGAGCAGCTTCATCATTATACTACTCAGCTTGTAATCTTGAGAAATAGTTAACCAAATGTAGATGTCGAAGTGACGTTTAACTTCAGAACTATGAAATGCATCAAGTAAATTCATTAGATGAGTTGTATACAAGTACTTAACATACCATATATGCATGTTGGAAGTTGACACATATTGAGATTTTACCATACTAGTTTTGAGTCATAACTAAACTTATGCATAACAAAGTTTTTTTTTTGTGGGTAACAACAATTTTTAGATAATCATTTTAAAGTAACAACCATTTTTAGTCAATAACATTAATTATTCTCTTCAGGAGAAAGTTTTCAAATTAAAAAATAAACTATTTATATTCTTTAATTAGTATGTCTTATTTATACTTATAACAAACATTTTCTAAATCGAAGAACTTGGTAGGCTATTGAGTGATAGTTACCTTTTATACACCTCATTTGCGAGTGTTGTTTTTCCTGAACCACCGGCCCCAACAATTGAGATCACTGATCGTCTTGTAATATTTGCATCAATGAGCTGGTCGACAATCGTTTTTCTGTCAACTTCGAAACCAACAACCTCCAGTTCATCTATGTCAGGATGAACAAATGGTCTTATAGCCTGCTCGACAGAGGCCCCACCACTAGTTTCTTGCAAACCTTCTATTCCGTACATTTCTTTGTTTTCTTTGATTTCACTGAGCCTCTGACGGATCTTGTCAATCTCCGCAACTACTTTGTGTCTGGTAATCTGTTTCATGGGCATCTTGCCTATCCTTTTTAGTAGAAGGCCTTCCCGTCTACCTCCAACAACCTCCTGCAAAATCTTTTCTAACACATCTTCAATCCAATACCCAACATCCTGAACTTCATTAACCCATGTTTGTACCCTTTTATTTTTGTGGCTCTTTGAATCTGCATCTCTCAAGAAAGATTGGATCCATTCGAGGTCGCGTTGAACCCGCTCGACCATGTCACGTACCCCACAGAGAAAGAGTGCTTCTTGAACAACCGCATCACCCAGCTTGCCAAGAACAAGGTTCACGATAGTCTCAGCCATCTCTTTATTTTGTATAAAAAGTGTAATGAGTAATTAATGATAAGGTGGATAGTAGGATTGTCTCGGTGTATTAGGAGTTATTGTGGCCTTGAAGAATGACAATGGCATATATATATAGGTATGAGAACAAAAAAAATGGAAGTCCATCACCTAGGATATATTTGACCGATCCTTAATTTGTTTGCTCCAATTAATACAAGCATATTTTATTTTCTCACAAAAGAGTTGATTGGCTGCCAAAAAGATCGGAGTTGAATTCGCCATCAATACTAGATCCAAACTATAGCAATTACTTCTATTGTGACTAGCTAGCTATAAGATAATCAAGTCAATCAACAACATTTTTTTTTCTATTTCCAATATTAAAACTTAGCTAGATCTAGAATTTAATTTTCTGTAATATTTTTTCTTTTTTGTAGGTATAACTTGATGCTGCGCATGTTCTTCGGGAATTAATTCCTTCTTCAGATTTGAATGCTTCGAAAAACTTGTAATAAGATTTCAGGAAAGTGACAACCAACTTGGTAGCTACTTAATGTCAAAAAGTTATTCTAAACTCGTGCATTCAGACTGCTATTAAAAATGATTTTCTTTCTTTCTAAATACCCAAATAAACAATCTAATTGTAGATACTTAATGTATGCATTCCGAAAGCTTGCATTTATACAGTTGTTTTGGTATTTCTAAAATTCAGTATTTTATATTGCTTGAATAACTCAGTTCAAAATGACTTGTGAACATATGCATTCACACAATATATACATGGTTGTTAAATATTTCAAAACAACATTTTTTTTTTAATTTTCGATTGATCAAAATCAAATTCAAAAATTTTCTTACTATGTAGGAGAATATGGACTCATCTTTTAGGATTACGCTCCTTTCAAATTGTATAAAATTATTAGTCCTACAGGCTACAGCATTTGATTTGGACACTGGATTGGTATGATTCCAATCCAACGGTTAAGATCATTGAAAAGAAAGAAAATGCAGACAATGTTTTATTAAAACGATGCAAAATAACACATATATATATATCCCTTCATTCTATGCAACAGGCGTGCAGCGCAGGATGAGGTCCGAGGTGCCAGAAACCAAACATTCACATGGAGGAATATTTCGAGTTCATTATAAATCACCTCTAGGCACGCGGATCCGAGGTGTATTCATTTTATTTTGTTTAATTAATTCAGTTGATCACTGTCATCAACTACTCATTTCTGTTTATTTCATTAGTTAAACTCAAAGGCAGATCTCGAGGTCTACCCAATTCATTTGTTTAATTCAATTGATTTAATCGAGTTCAGATCCAATATCTGCACCAAGCTCCTCATGTGTACTAAAGAAGAATAGGAAATTACCAACTAACAGACAAAGTATCATGCATGCATGTGCTTTCATTATATCTTGTTGATTTCTGACTTCTTTTATCGTGAGAAGTTTAATCTAAATGTATATTATTTTACTAAAAGAACAAAAAGAATAATGAAATTTACTACGTGAAAACTTGTGCTCATCAAGAGACAAAATTATTTTTTTCGCTTCAATAATTATTCCTAACAAGAGTCAGGAGACCTATATATATTTAAAAAAAGGAGAATGTCAGTGCCACACATTTCACAATTTCTTTTTACGTTAGTATTTCAAAATTTATAATTTAAACTATTGGTGTTATTTTCTTTTTCCAGATTGATTCATCGGTGTAAAATTTTATAATATTTTAAGTTTTATTTCGGATAAGATGAAGAGACCATAAATGGATGAATCTAGCAGCTATGATAGCATAATGTTAGAGTATTCATTTTTGGACCAAAAAAATTATAATGCTTGACTAAAATAATTTCTTACTATGTAGGAGAATATCGACTCATCTTTTAGGATTACAGCATTTGATTTGGATACTTGATTGGTATGATTCCCATCCGATGGTACTGTGTTGTGGGTTGTCACGGTTTTCAAGACTAGGAGGAATCCTTCTCTTGCTTAGTTTGCCAACAATGTTTATTAAAATGATGCAAAATATGTATATTCCTTCATTCTATGCAACAGGCGTGCAGCGCAGGATGAGGTCCGAGGTGCAAGAAACCAAGCATTCACATGGAGTGAACATTTCGAGTACAATGTAAATCGGAACCAATTTGGGTCCGATATCCATCGGACTCAAAGTGAGTTCTATGGTTCGATGACCGTCCGATCTCTTCAAGATTCGCGCCCACAACTTTCACGTCTGTTTTAAAATTCGTACGCACGAATCTTAAAGTGGATCGGAGGGTCCCGAAACCCATCAGACCCAAATTTGAGTCCGATGGGCATGGGACCCAAGCTATTCTCCTTGTAAATCATCTCTGGGCACGTGGATCCGAGGTTTATTCATTTTATTTTGTTTAATTAATTTAGTTGATCACTTGATATTTAGTTCATGACGCACTGCCATTAACTGCTCATTTGTATTTATTTCATTAGTTTAACTCAAAGGCAGATCTCGAGGTCTATCCAGTGGCGTAGTCATAATTTGTATCAGTAATGGACAGAAAAATTCATATTCTTAATCAGAGACTCTTCTCCCCCTTTTTTACATTGCTTCTAATTTTCGCTTCCTTTCTTTTTTTTATCGCTTCTCCTCTTTCTTTCTTATTGATGCTTCCTTTTTGTCTCTTATTTTTTTTGCTTCTCTTTTTTATCGTTGTTTTTCTTTTATTTATTATCGGAGATATAATAACAGAGGGATGTGAAGCATTGGAGCGAAGAGTATATGGGCTGACGCAAATGAAATACAAAATATAGGTTGTTTCTTAAAAAAACAAAATATGGGTTATTATTTAGTTATTGTGTAATTGTAATTTTGAAATCAGAGGGGGGCACTATTAGATAGCAATACAATTGCTCACCCCTGCCAAACAATTGCTCTGCCTCTGGGTCTACCCAATTCATTTGTTTAATTCAGTTTGATGTAATCGAGTTCAGATCCAATATCTGCGCCAAGCTCCTCCTGTGTACTAAACAAGAACAGGAAATTACTAATTAAAACACGGAGTATCATGCATGCATGTGCTTTCATTAGATCTTATTGAGTTATGACCTTTTTATCATGTAAATAATTCTACACTAGATGTATATTAACTTACTAAAAAGAACGAAAAGAAAAATGAATTTTACTGTGGTCGTTTTCACGTTTAGTAAATATATTACCTTAATGAAATATTAGTAGAAGTGGTTACTTTGTTTTTAAAAAATATATTATTTATTTCTTTGATTTTAAATTTGATATATAACAACAACTTGCAACGAATTTGTTGTGTATTTATGTTGTCAATTTATCAAATCAATGGTTTGATTTAATTATGATATAGGAAATCAATCACCATGATGGTAGTGAATATTATTAGAAAATTTAATTGCAAAAAATACCATAATAAAATTCTAAAAATAATGTCAGACAAAAGTGATGTCTTGTCTTTCAAGAGGTAGACATACTTTCCTAATATAATTTTACTTTGTTTTTTCAATTAAAACAAACATTTTTGATACACGATATCCATAGCAACGGTTGCAAAACCGTGTACAAACCCATTTTTAACCATGTACTATCAAGCTTTCTGTAGTAATGTGAGTTGAGTTGACAACATTGTAACTCAAAGAAAATCAGACAAATAGATAGCGGCATAGCGTTGCATCCATCACAGACACTACACAAGATAAAAGAGATAGTGCTAATGTCCTAAAGCAAATATTGCTACATGATTTTGTTCATATATTGGTTGATATCATCAACTTGTTCTTTAAATTTACTTAATAGTTAGTTGGAGTACGACTTTGAATTCTGAAGCACTATATCATAAATAAGTAATAAACTCCAAATATCCCTAATCACTGCAATTAGCAAGAAACACTAACTACAACTAAGATTTAAATGAAAATTCAATGTTGATCAGGTTTCACAGATCAAACGATAGTGAATCAGTTTAATATCATGGATTGACCTTAAGTGAACATTGATAGGATTATGTGTTTGTGTCATTAATGTTCATGATAATATCGGCAGTTGCTCGAGATATGTGACTTATGTATAGAAGCCCATGAATGTCAAGAAAATGAATATCCCGCTTATCAATATAGGAGTATATTGTACGAGTGATGATTTCTAAGGACTCTTGAGAGAGTAAGATTATATATGGGCATTACGATAAAGTGTTGATAGTAAATATGATCGAACTTCAAAGTCACGAAACATAATAGATCAATAAGTAAGCAAGATGACACATTATTTACTTGCACTTAATTATCATTAGAGATATCATGCGATATTGAACGTTACACGAACAATATTGTTAACTGGAGATGGGCAAAGTAAATTCGGCAAAACTTAATTATTCCTTCAGACCTGCTTTGATCAAAATACTGAAGTCCTCCACTGTGCTTTGGGCTGTCACGGTTTACCGACAATGTTTATTAGAAAGATGCAAATAACATATATATGTATATATCCCTTCATTCTATGCAACAGGCGTGCAGCGCAGGATGAGGTCCGAGGTGCAAGAAACCAAACATTCACATGGAGGGAATATTTCGAGTACATTATAAATCACCTCTAGGCACGCGCATTCATTTTATCATCAACTACTCATTTCTATTTATTTCATTAGTTAAACTCAAAGGAAGATGTCGAGGTCTACCGAATTAAATCATTTGTTTAATTCAATTGATTTAATCGAGTTGAGATCCAATATCTGCACCAAGCTCCTCATGTGTACTAAAGAACAATAGGAAATTACTAACTAACAGACAAAGTATCATGCATGCATGTGCTTTCATTATATCTTGTTGATTTATGACCTCTTTTATCGTGTAAATAAGTTTAACCTAAATGTATATTAATTTACTAAAAAGAACAAAAAGAATAATGAATTTTACTACGGTGGTTTTCACGCTCAGTAAATATTTTAAAATTATAATTGTATTGTATTTTTTATTAGTTTAAAGAGGATGCTTTAACAATTTGAGAGGTTGATCACTCAAAAGAGAGCAATGTTTCTTTTAATATTTATAAACTCGTAAATGCTATCGGTTCGGACTGCAAGCGCACAATCCTATCGAGTAGTATATTCGAGGTCGATCCACAGGGAATATTGGTTCAATGCTTTGAGCGATCGAATCACAATCTTTCGAAAGGCTAGACGAAATCTGTAAATTGAGAGATGTTGTTATGATCAATGAAAATTAGGAAACAATTAAAAGTAATTAAAGTAAAGATAGAGATGAGAATGCCTAGGGTTTCGGCACACCATTGCCACTCAATCCGCCTTGACAATATATTCCCGTTGCGTCTGATTTCCTGTTGTTGTTTAATGAAAGACACCACATAGGTCACTGCGATTTATGTTACGCAAGAATGACAGATCTTTCACCGGGATTCTACATAGGACACTGCGATTTACCTTACGCAAATGTCTGATCTCTCAAATATCCCAAATTACTACACAGATCACTGCGATTTACTTTACGCAAGTGATGGAATTTGGTACGCGTTTTGTTGGTCTGGTTTATGGTTTCCCCGCTAAGGTTTTCTTCACATAAACCTAATAGATCTCAACGAGGCTAATTCATACAAATAGTTTTTCTTGCCATTAAAGCACTGTCACTACCCTAACGGACTCAAACTAGATCATTGAAATTAGATGAAGAGATAGTAAATCACAAAAGTATTTTGTTTCAATAACAAGAAACCATAATCAACAGAAATATATATATCAAAACATCAAGAGTAACAAGGTTTACTGCCTAGCCCTAAGAAAAGGAACTAACCCTAATTACTGCATAGTTACAAGCACTCCTCTCTTCTCTCTTTAATCAAATCTAACCCTAATTACAAAGATAATTATTTCTTCTGCCCAGGGGCCTTATATAGGAGTGGAGGGACGTCTGGAGGTTGAGTAGAGGCTAAGAAACTGTCTGAAAACAGCTGTCGGCAGTTATTCCCCAAGAGACGCCTTCGGATACAGACCGTATCAGGTAATACGGTCCGTATTAGGACCTTGACGGTTAGGGTTTAATGCTTCCAGCGCTATCTTCTGGTCTGTGCTAGGCCTGGTCTGTATCAGGTAATACGGACCGTAACAGAGACTTGGTCGATAAGCGTCGCTGATCCGATTGACCCGATTATGGCTCTATTTGGTGTAATAGTCCCAAAACCTGTTTTCTGCAATAAAACATAAAGAAGCGTGACAGTTGCCTTTTTCTCTAATTAATTAAACATAAGTGTGAGAAAATATGTAAAACCTAAGCCAAAACCCTACGTAAATCATTGTTATTTTGACTCTGATCACGCCTCCCAACTTGAATTGTTGCTTGTCCTCAAGCAATGACATCCTAGCTGGTCAAAGATCCTGTCTAGGTTAAACCATACAATCTCAAGGACTTGTTAAAAATTAAATTGGGGCTTAGGTTTTGTACAATTGGCATGACAATAAAAATTTAGAACTTCTAAAATATTCATGATCTCTCCCTTGAACAATTTATTCACCCCATGATTGACCTCATTATGCTTACCCTAGAAAAATTATTATCAAACAATTTATTTCACAAATATCCTTAAAATTGAGAGTATTAATTTCCCCTTCGATTATAAATGGATCCCTTCCAATCAATAGGAATTCTAATGATATAAATTTTGATTTTCCTTCCCAATTGATTGGAGCAAAGTATGAGAACTAAGTGTGTTGGTACTTGTGACTATTTTGGAAAAATTGAATATGTACAAAATTTAAAATTGAGAGGTTTTCTCGAGCCTATTGGTAACCAGTCTTGTGTAGGCACCCGTACTCTTTTTATCTTCCATCTTTTATTCTATTTTTTTCTTTTTCTAATTTTTTTTTGGATTTTTCTCATTTCTGATTTTTTTGTATTTTTGTATTTTTCTGGAAGATAAAATAAAATATTTTTGTGTCACAAGCACCATGATTACACACAATTCTAAGTATTCATTTATACAAGAAATTATTGCATAGTTTCGCTAGGAGTCTATCTATAATAAATGGGTATTCTAAAACACTATCAAGTTTAAAAGACTTTGCAAAAATAGATTACTCAATAAATAAAAATTCTAGGGTTTGCAATTTTTGATCAACTCTCATGGTGAGCAATTCGTTGTTCACTCTGAGATCACTAATAATTAAAAATTCTGAATTTTTGGTATCATGGTCAATTGCCTAAACCTTAGTCTAATTCAATTCAAAACAATTCCTATTTGATTAACCTACTCCTAAGGAAAAAAAAAATGCAAGCTAGCTAAAAAGCTCAATCTAATCATTCTAGGATTTTCGGTAAAGCCTCCAACCCTAGTCAAAAATTGAGTAAAACTACTAGCACCTAAGAATTTAAAATGCAAAAAATTTAAAGATACATGGTCACTTTACCTCCTACCCCCCGAATAAAATTGAGCATTGTCCCCAATGCTCGAGAGATAAAAATAAAGGAAGTAATAAAGTAAAAAGACCGAGGAAAAGATACAACTCACTGCACCTCAATCCTGAGGTGGTGGTGGACACTGAATCTCCTTGTAGAATGATGGGTCGAAAAGTCCGTAGAGCGGTGGCTGGTACTCGAATCCGGAGGCGAGAGCGAACTGGTAGTACTGTTGATTGAGGTAGCGCGCTTGTTGGATCTCGCGCCTACCCCTGTCAACGCTTCTCCGGATCTCCTCTATGTTGTTGCGGACTTGATCGACCTTTTGCTTAATCCGCTGGCTGCTCTCTCGTGAGCGTGTGGCGAGATCTTAAAAGCTTGGATGAACTGATCATATTCACTTATAGGGGCATCGGATGGTGCAGAGAGGAAGGCAGCGGCGGCGGCTCCAAGGAGAGGCAGTGATGAGTGCGGTGGTGATGGTGATTGGCGGCAAGGAGGTGGGCTCGGTCTCGGCAAGGAAGGAAGAGGGAGGAAGAGAAGAGATATAGGGAGAGAGAGGGAGGTTTAGAAACTAAAACCAAAGGGTTTAACGGTTATGTGATGTGATTCGCGCGGGATTTCAAATGTCTCTTTTGTTAACATGTTCGCATCTCCCGAATTAGACTCATTACGGACCGTATTGGGTGATATGGTCCGTATCCGATCCGTTATGCATAATACCGATAACTGCCTTCAGTTTTAACTTCTTTAAATACGGACTGTATTGGAAAATACGGGCCGTATTCACTACTCTCTTCTTACTCTCCTTATTTCATTCCGTATCTACTAATATGATCCGTATTGATTGATACGGACCGTACCAGAGGGTATTTTCCTGTCTTCCATGGTGTCTTTGATCGAGTCCTTCCTCTGATATGTTCACCTGATCATAGGAAAAAGGTGGGTATGAGTTGTTTCTTTGTTAAAGTCCTAAACAAGTAATAAATATTATGAAAAATATAAAAATAGCCTTGGGTTGCCTCCCAAGAAGCGCTTGTTTAAAGTCATTAGCTCGACCCCTTGTTTCATTGAGATTCCGGATGAACCACGAACTGTTTTATCTTCACCTTCCGACCATGGACCGCATCGTAGTTCTCCCAAGAACTTTTTGGTGCGATAATGTTGAGAACTGTTGGAAGAGGCCTTGATTCTATGATTGGAACTTTGGTTTCTTCCGGTTTGATAGAAATTGAAGTCAACAGAGGATCGGAAAGCTTGTTTTCATGCGGTTGTGTGTGCCAACTCTTTTCTAATTCTTGGGTTTCCTCCATTGTCTCATCTTCAAGTAGGATGCGGTACATGGGGATGGTCGGGCTAAGGCCTTTGATGTCATCTATTTTGTTGCCAATGGTCTTTCGGTGCATCTTGAGTATGTTGATGAGCTTGTTGGATTGAACATTATCGAGCCGAGAACTAACAATCACTGGGTAGGTTTGGTTGGGTCCTAGGAATTCGTAACGGAGGTTGGATGGAAGAGGTTTGAGCTCGAGTTGTGGATAAGAGGTTGTCTTCTCCCTTTTCTTCACTTTGCTACTGACCGTGCTAGGCGACACGGACTGCAGAATTTTAGATTTGGGGGATTCTTCCTCTTCTTTTGTTATGACAGTGGCACAACTCACGCAAGTTTTAGCGTATGCTTCATCAGGTTCAGCGGTGGTGTATTGCTCGAGTGGCCTTTCGTCATCTTCCCCTCTAAAAAGGTTGTCAAGTTCCTCCATACCCATGGATTCTCCCAATTCATCATATGGATATTCTTCCTCTTCAAATTCATCCGTGATACCTAAACTGAAGACACGATCAATGTCAACGTCATCTTCCCCTCTAAAAAGGTTGTCCAGTTCCTCTATACCCATGGATTCTCCCAATTCATCATATGGATATTCTTCCTCTTCAAATTCATCCATGATACCCAAATTGAAGACACGATCAATGTCAGAAGGGTATTTCAAAGCTCTGTTTATGTCGTAGACCGCCTTGTCTTTTCCGACATTCAGTGAAATTTTCCCGTTCTTAACATCAATCATTGCTCCGCATGTGGCGAGGAATGGCCTTCCAAGGATGATTGGAATGTGTTCATCTTCTTCCATGTCAACCACAACAAAATCTCCAGGTATCCAAAAGTCTCCAACTTTGATCGGTACATCCAGCAACACTCCTTCAGGATATCGAATTGATCGATCAGCCAGTTGCAGTGCAATTTGTGTCGGTGAAAGTTCTCCACATTCTAATTTGTCAAACACTGCCTTTGGCATTAGACTCACACTTGCTCCCAGATCACATAAATCCCTCGTAAAATTTGTCGTGCCAATTGTGCACGGTATCGAGAAGCTTCCCGGATCTTTCAACTTTTCCGGTAATTTGCTTTGCACGAGCGCACTACATTCCCGATTGAGCGAAATTGTTGAGAATTCTTGGAGTTTGTTGCGATTTGAAAGGATCTCCTTCAGAAACTTAGCATACGAGGGTATGCTTGCAATTGCCTCAGTGAAGGGGATAGTGACTTGTAGTTGCTTGAGTGTCTCCATGAATCTCGCGAATTGTGGCTCCATCTTATGCTTGGCTGGCCTTGGAGGGAATGGCAGAGGTGGCTTGTAGGGTGGTGGTGAAATGTATTCAGGTTCGGTTTGTCGCTCGTCCCCACCTACGGTGTCATTCTGCTCCTCAATAAGGTCTGCCTGCAGTTCGAATACGGGCGGCTCCGGTTGTTGCGGCTCGTATTCCTCGGAATGTGACGATTCTGCATGCATCTCATCGGAAGTTGGATCGGGCATAGGAGGTCCCTTGTAAGCTGTGCCGCTCCTTAGTGTGATGTTTTTGCAACTCTCTTTAGGATTTTCTTCCGGTTGGCCCAGAAATTTGCCTTTTTCGTGTGTGATGCTTGAGAGTTCTTTTGCCATCTTGGAGATGTGACCCCCCAAGTCCTTGACGTGGTTCACTAAGGTTTCGATCGTTTGCGTGATTGTGGCGTTTGTCTTGTCTTGCTTCTCTAGGAATCTCTCCATTAGTGATGTGATGTCAGGTTGCTGTGGTTGGTTGTACCTTGGTTGATAATTGGGTTGTGGTTGGTAGTTCTGTTGGGGTGCAGTAGGCCTTTGATTGTTTGCATATGAGAGATTTGGATGATTTCGGTTGTTTGCATGGTATGTATTGTAGGCGGGCTGAGGTCGAAAGCTGTTGTCGATTGCGTTTGCTTGCTCTATTTCTTTCTCAGTTTCCGTCACATTCATACATTCGGTCATCTCATGCGCTCCTCCACAATAGCCACATGCTGTTGCGGTATTGACTGCTGCTACCGTTCGCTGCTTGGTCTGCTTGTTGAGTACTAGTTGCAAAGAATCGAACTTTGCGCTTAGTATGGATATTTCATCTACTTTGTGTATGCCAGGTGCTGGAGTTGGCTTCTTGCGCTCAGGGATCTAGTAGTGTTGGTTGATTACAATCTCTTCAATTAGGTTGTAAGTCTCGTCAGGCTCCTTGTTCATGATTGCTCCTCCTGCAGAAGCATCAATAAACAACCTATCGGTAGGGTTTAGACCAGTATAAAAAGTTTGAACAATCAACCATCTTTCTAGACCATGGTGTGGTCAACACCTTAACATATCCTTGTATCTATCCCATGCTTCAATCAATGATTCACCATCCCTCTGTTCAAAATTAGTAATTGCTTTTCTAAGTCTTGAAGTTTTAGATGGTGAAAAATATTTTGCAATAAACACATTAAACAATTGGTCCCAAGTTTGAATGGAATTGGCCGATAAGGAAAACAACCATGCTCTTGCTTTATCTTTTAATGAGAATTGAAATAGCCTTAGCCTGATTACTTCATCGATAACTCCGTTGATCTTTATCGTCTCGCATATCCCAAGGAAAATTGACAAATGAAGCTGTGGATCTTCATTTGGAAATCCTCCAAATTGCTGTTGCGAAACCATATTTATGAGAGCAGGTTTGATCTCAAAATTACGGTTCGTAACAATTGGTGGGTTTATGCTAGAATTAGGATCATTCGCGCGCGGTACACAATAGTTTCGTAGAAGTTTGGGTCTTGCTGCATCGTGAACTTTATTATCACCATTATGTATTCCCTTGTTAATCGGTTCGTTCGGTGGGATATTCATGTTGATCGAATCTGAGTCCTCTTCGCTTTCAGAATTACTTCATGAAGAACTATGATTGGTTCTTATCGGTGATGTGGAAGCAAATTGTCTCCTACTAGCAATCCTCTCGGATCTTCGTACGGATGATTCGGTCAGCATGCAGTGTCCTAAAAAGAGAAGAAAATATGAAAAATAAACTAAAAACTGAAAATAAAAAGAAAGATAAAAATAAAAACGAAATTGAAAATAAAAGAAAAATAAAAATGCAGAAAATAAAAAGAAATCTAGGCGTTTCTAATTAATTGGATTCAATGGTCAAAGCAAGGACGTCTTGCGAGGCCTTGCACAATGAACCGTTATTCCCCGGTAATGGCGCCAAAAAGCTTGATCACTCAGAAGAGAGCAATGTTTCTTTTAATATTTATAAACTCATAAATGCTATCGGTTCGGACTGCAAGCGCACAATCCTATCGAGTAGTATATTCGAGGTCGATCCACAGGGAATATTGGTTCAGTGCTTTGAGCGATTGAATCACATCTTTCGAAAGGCTAGACGAAATCTGAAAATTGAGAGATGTTGTTGTGATCAATGTAAATTAGGAAGCAATTAAAAGTAATTGAAGTAAAGATAGAGATGAGAATTCCTAGGGTTTCGGCACACCACTGCCACTCAATCCGTCCTGACAATACATTCATGTTGCGTCTGATTTTCTGTTGTTGTTTAATGAAAGACACCACATAGGTCACTGCGATTTATGTTACGCGAGAATGACAGATCTTTCACCGAGATTCTACATAGGACACTGCGATTTACCTTACGCAAATGTCTGATCTCTCAAATACCCCAAATTACTACACAGATCACTGCGATTTACTTTACGCAAGTGATGGAATTTGGTACGCGTTTTGTTGGTCTGGTTTATGGTTTCCCCGCTAAGGTTTTCTTCACATAAACCTAATAGATCTCAACGAGGCTAATTCATACAAATAGTTTCTCTTGCCATTATTAAAGCACTGTCACTACCCTAACGGACCCAAACTAGATCATTGAAATTAGATGAAGAGATAGTAAATCACAAAAGCATTTTGTTTCAACAACAAGAAACTATAATCAACAGAAATATATATATCAAAACATCAAGAGTAACAAGGTTTACTGCCTAGCCCTAAGAAAAGGAACTTAGCCGCGGAACGGCATAGTTACAAACACTCCTCTCTTCTCTATTTAATCAAATCTAACCCTAATTACAAAGATGATCATTCATTCTGCCCAGGGGCCTTATATAGGAGTGGAGGGACGTGTAGAGGTTGAGTAGAGGCTAAGAAACTAATCTGGAAACAGCTGTCGGCAGTTATTTCCCAAGAGACGCCTTCGGATACGGACCGTATCAGGCAATACGGTCCGTATTAGGACCTTGACGGTTAGGGTTTAATGCTTCCAGCGCTATCTTCTGGTCTGTGCTAGGCCTGGTCCGTATTAGGCAATACGGACCGTAACAGAGACTTAGTCGATAAGCGTCGCTGATCCGATTGACCCGATTCTAGCTCCATTTGATGTAAAATAGTCCCAAAACCTGTATTTTGCAATAAAACATAAAGAAGGGTGACAGTAGCCTTTTTCTCTAATAAATCAAACATAAGTGTGAGAAAATATGTAAAACCTAAGCCAAAACTCTACGTAAATCATCATTATTTTGACTTTGATCAAAGGTACCAAAACAAAAATAATTTAGATATAATATGAATGTTATTAGAAAATGAGGAACGTTCAAATGCCTTCATTTTTTGTGCCTCATTGTACCTTCATTTTTTAAACATTAATAGCTCCAATTTTAAAACATAAACGTTAAAATAAAACCGTTAGATGTGATCTATGTTATTTTCTATATGTGCTCATAAAAATTTATCATATTTTAATTTTTTTTTATGTAACAATAAGTTGAAAAATCAACGTCTAGAAATGATCCATATTAGTACATTTTTATAAGCTCTTGATGACAACTAAAATAAAATTGAAATGCAATAATTTTTTACACTTAGATAGATAAAATAATGTATTCATATCCAACGGTTTTATTTTGATATTGAAGTTTCACATTTTGAGTTATAAAAGTTTTTAGAAATGGAGGCATGATGAAGGCATAAAAAATGTAAGGCATTTGAACCCTCCTCTTAGAAAATATTGTTATTATGCTTATGTAAATTACCAGCAATATATCTATAATTAATTTATAGGAAAAAAAAGTAATAGAATTTTTTACATTAAAATAACTGTAGCATTTATTCCAGTTCAAACATTTTACCTGTAAAATTGATGCCGATTCAAATTCTTATTTTATCCGAGTGTCACAGCGTTGCATGATGGAACACAGAGTTTGGACCGGTACAATTTTACAGTTCAAACATTTTACCTGTAAAATTGATACCGATCCAAATTCTTATTTTATCCGAGTGTCACAGCGTTGCATGATGGAACACAGAGTTTGGACCGGTACAATTTTACAGTTCAAACATTTTACCTGTAAAATTGATATCGATCCAAATTCTTATTTTATCCGAGTGTCACAGCTTAATTTGCATGATGGAACACAGAGTTTGGACCGGTACAATTTTACAGGTTCAAAATTTGAACCGGAATAAATGCTACAGATCCTATGCATCTAAAATTAGAAGTACTCATTCACTTTTTCTATATTATTTTATAATATTTTGCATGATATTTTTAGTTCCTTTCTTAATATTTCTACTTTTCCTTTATTCTCAATGTGTTTAATAACTATTTTTTTTTAATATGTGTGTTATACTTATAAGCACTTGTCTAATTAATTTTACGACAAGGTTAGTTACTTTTAACATATAAAAATATAATCTTATAACTGTCATTCTAATATTAAATAAATATTTTACTTATAATAATTTTTTTTGTTTTAAAGAAGTAGCTACTTTTGTTATTTCTTCAACACTTAAAAGTTACAATTCTAAAATATTTATTTCAGAGATATAAAAAACAATGGGGCCAAACTGCATATTTGCTGGATATCAAATTCTGCACAAATTCACTAACTTGAACTCTAAATTTGCAAAATCAGGCTTGTCAGAGAAGGCAAATAATTCAAAACCCTGAATCATACGACAAAAATGAGAAAAATAAATGCCAGAATTAGTGCTTGAATACAATAACAATACTGTGCAATTATCTTTGCATCGCCTTTTTCGGACTGCTTCTCGCACAAGGCGCCGCACGGCTGTTGTGGCTGATGATGTTTCCTGACAAAACAAATTATATATTTTTAATTTTGATAATATTATAAAGGAAAAATAAGAAATAAGAAAAATTAGGGGGAATTTCATGCATGTATACCCCTTAAAAACTTTGGTTTCTTAGAGCAAATGGTAATTTATCTTCTTTTGACGCTTACACAGTGGCATTTAAGTATATATGCTTGTGTAATCATCATAAGTAGAGAAATTACCCATTTACCCTCAGAAACCGACCGATCAGAAGGCTGACATTTTTCTGAAACATGCTCTACATATTTTTTCTTTTGTTAATAAAGAATAAAATGGGCATTTTATGAATTGAAAATGACTTTTAATAGAAAGGACAATAAAATGGATAAATTTGTGAGTTTTTGAAGTTTAGAAGGATAAATATGATATTAAGAATTTTAGACGGGAAAATACATAATTTCCATGTTTTTGAGGGGTATAAATGAATTCCCCCCAAAAAAATTATGGATGTGTCTCAGTTGTCTTACCTTTAACTGTTTCTGAACAAACTCAACTGCATCACTTGGTCCAAATACCTGAATAATAAGTGAAAGTACAGAGTTATGTTTCAAATTAGGCCTTACTAATTACCTAAATTAATAAAAAAATAAATTTAGAAATTAAGAAAATAAATTAATACCCCCCACAAGCCTTCACAACCAAGTATTACAAATTGGTCCCTCTCAGTTAGTTCAAAGGAGTGAATATCAGGAGTAGAAAAACTCCAACCTGTGCAAGTTTGTCAAATATGCTTTAATGCTTTGAAAATAAAAATTAAAATTAAAATAAGTTCATCAAATATTGATTCTGATAGAATAGTTCTGTATGGAACTGGGAAAATAAAAGATGGTGTCATTGGCTTCTAGTTCTTATTTCTTTCGAGCCTAATTATGGTAAACCACATACATCAATAACACTTGAAATAATGAACTACACAGAGAAAAAGGTTACAAAACACAGATTCAAATTGTTTCATTACTGAACAGTGGTGGTACAGTACTCATATATACCTTTTCAAACTATTACATATAAAGCCTGAAAAGGTAAGACAAATGGAACCAGGGCAGGGGGCAGCATCGGACCAAAATCGGTCTGATGCTCGGTCGGAACCGTCTGATTTGCATTAAGATGTGTGTGCACTTGATTCACATGAATCTTGAAGCAGTACACACAAATCTTGAAGCGAATGGGACGGCTCCGACCGGGTATCAAACCGATTTTGGTTTACTGCCCATCAGACGACAAACTAGTAAGTACAATGATAAGTACAATGAAAGAGAGGACCTTTTTAAATTGGCGATCTCCGAAGGCTCTAGAAACTTCTAGTCGTCCTTGTAGCCTTCCATTCGGACCAACAGTACCTCCAGCCTTTTATTTATAAACAACATTTTTATGTTTAAGACAAGAGAAAAGAAATAAACACTAAAAGAATACATATGAAATTTTTACATTTTTTAGAATTTTTTTACTATTATTTTAGATAGGTAGAAAATCACTAATTTTGAATGGTCTGAACTCTAGAGTCTTTAGATCAAATGATTTTCCACCTGTCTACAAAAATAGTAAAATAATCTAAAAAATGTTAAATTTGATCTACAAGTACATTTTCATATGAAGATTATGTTGAACAGTTCAAATCGATTGTTTGGACTTTGAAAATGGAGATATTGATCCGTAGTTCAGAAGCAGGAGAGAGGGAGTTGGGAGGAGAGAGAGAGAGGCTGACAGTTTGTCCGAAAACTCAAACACAAACAACTGTTGCACCATCTTGCCAGTTTCTTGAAATTTAGACTAAATTATTTCAAAAATTTTAAAAATTTGTGCATTAAAATTGCAATTAATATCCTTGTATGAAATTATGTATAAACGGAAAAGAAATATGAGTAACCTCTTTCACTCTCTTTAAGTATAGACTCATCTGTTCTCTGGAATCCTACATAATAAATTTAATTTCAATTGTTTACAAATTATGACTAAAATGAAAATACAATAATCAAAGGGGGCAAAAGAGAAAGTTGTTTCTTCAAGTACCTTCAAGAATAGCCTTCTTTGCCGCTTTTAAGTTCATCTAAACAGTAATTAGAACAAAATTAGTAAAATCATTAGGAAACTATATTTCAAATTCGAATAAATTCTATGCTACTGATTGATTTTACATATTTTGACTAGTTAGGTATCTGACAAAAATTACACATTCAACCCTCTAAATTTCAGAATATCATATTTACCCTTCTAAATTTCAAAAACTCACAAATTTACCCAATTTATTGACTTTTCTACTAAAACTCATTTAAAATTTATAAATACCCATTGTACCATATTGTCTTTCAAAATTCAAACTTCTACAATTTTTTTATTTTTCTTCCTCCTGTCCTAATTTAGCGAAAGAAGAGTCACAATGAAATGATAACATATATGAACATATCAGACAAAGTGAAATGCTTAAAAATTACAGGGTTTGTTATGTAATTTTCGAGATCAGGCATGATATCCACTGTAACTTATGCTATTTAAAGAAGGAAATGGAAAGTTAAAATAATGGGTAACAGACCAACTCACGTGGTAATCCTGCCGCAAGTACATTTGCATGTAAGTTCATTTGCGCGACTCGGCAGCCAAGCGACCCCCATGTCCATCATAGATAGCAAAATATGCACATCTTAAATTCCACAATTATAAAGGAAGAAAAAAGCATTAGAAACATTCAACCAATTTAAGTTTTCTCTTGGTTTAACAGTTTATAGTTCTATTTTTTATGTAAGTACCTTTTATTATGATTTATCACCAAAGAGAGTTCTTGTCAATGTAAGAACAACAAACATTTTTTGTTTTTGGAACTGAAATCATAAATCTCACAAAAAGGTATCGCAAATTTTCCAGAATGTTCCAAACTAGAATCAATAGTTTCCAATTCTATTTTTTATTTAAGTACCTTTTATTACAATTTTATCACCAAAAAGAGTTATTATCAATATAGAACAACTAAAATTATTTGTTTGAAACGAAAATCACAAATTTCACAAAAAGGTACAGCAAATTTCCAGAATGTTCCAAACTAGAATCAACAGTTTACAATTCTATTTTTTGTTGAAGTACCTTTTATTATGATTTTATCACCAAAGAGAGTTCTTATCAATGTAAGAACAACTATCATTTTTTGCTTTTGGAATTGAAATCATAAATCTCACGGAAAGGTACAGCAAATTTCCAGATTGTTGCAAACTAGAATGAACAGTTTACAATTCTATTTTTATTTAAGTACCCTTCATTATGATTTTATCACCAAAAAGAGTTCTTATCAATGTAAGAACAACCAATAGTTTTTGGGAACTGAAATCATAAATCTCACAAAAAAGGTACCGCAAATTTCCAGAATGTTACAACTTACAAACTAGAATCAACAATTTACAGTTCTATTTTTATGAAGTACTGTCAGTTACAAGTTTACCACCAAAAGAGAGTTCTTATCAATGTAAGAACAACTAACAGTTTTTCGAAACTGAAATCATAAATCTCACAAAAAGGTACCAAACTAGAATCAATAGTTTACAGTTCTATTTTTTATGCAAGAACCTTTTAGTACAATTTTATCACCAAAGAAAGTTGTACTCACTGTTCTACTCACACAAAAGTACCACAAATTTTTAACAATTAAAGAGAAAAAAAGTATTACAAATATTCAACCAATTTAAGTTTTCTCTTGGTTCTATTAATATAGAAAATAGAAAGTACCAAACTAGAATCAAGAGTTCACAGTTATATTTTTTATGAATTACTTTTTTATGATTTTAGGGGGGATTTCATATATGCCCCTCAAAAACCTCAAAATTACATATTTCCCTTTCTAAAAGTCATGATATCATATTTACCCCTCTAAATTTCAAAAACTCACAAATTTACCCAATTTATTGTCTTTTGTATTAACACTCATTTTAAATGTATAAAACACCCATTTTACCCTTTATCAAAAAATAAAAAATATACCCATGATTTTGAGTTTTTTGAGGGGTATACATGAAATCAAGAACAATTAACATTTTATTGAAACTGAAATCATAAATCTCACAAAAAGGTTCCTTATATTTCTAGAATTTTCTGAATTGGCATCAGGAAGCAAAACCCAAGCATCCTCCATTCTCTGCCTACATCCTTTATCTTCACTCGCATCAGCTTCAATGCAAGTGATTTTACTCGCATCCCTACCTACTTTCTCTTCTGATTAGCTTGAAACGCCAGTTACATCTGATTTTGACCTTTTGGGAGATAGATTTTCATTGGTTGCTTCGGCTTCGCGCTTATGAGTAGTCATACTAGAAATAGCACAAAAAGGGGAGTTCTGTTTCTTACCTGATTGCTTTACGATCGAAGAAAGAGAAAGAGAGATGAATATCGGTAGGGATGAGAATTTAACAGACCAGGTTTGGCTTGATGCAACGCACTGACTGTAAAATTGGAAAAGCGGTACATATGGTTCTTGCGCTGTATGAAGCTAAAATTGCTCTGTTTAAATAATTTACCATGTTGTGGGCCTTGTAAGGAATTTGGGCTTGATTCCTACGACAAGTATTATATTGCAGCGGACCAAAATAATTTTGTTTCTTTTTCTTAGTTTTAAGTTTTAAAACTAAGAAAAAGAAACAAAATTATTTTTGACTGAACGAGATTTTTCATCACTTGTGTATAATTTAAGAAAAAAAAATTAAAGTATAATTAAAACGATTGAGAATTATATGAGGGTTCCAATACCTCATGCTTTTCGAATAATTCATCATACTTCATATTTAATATCTTAATTTTCAAAGTCTAAATTGTCGATTCTAACTGCTCAAGGTGATATCCATACTAAAATATGCTTGGGGATGATGAAACTTATAATTTTTGAAAAAAAATTTCAATTTATTAAGATAGGTTTGTCATCATTGTTTTAAGATAGATACAACATCTTATAATTTTTCATACCTATTTTTAAGATAGGTACAAAAATTATAAGATTTTGTCTCCAAGCAAATTTTAGTATGAATATCATGTTGAGCGGTTCGGATCGACAATTTGGACATTGAAAACAAAAATATAAAATGTTAGGCATGATAAGGTATGAAAAACACGAGGTATTAGAACCCTCCTCATCTAATTGACTAGATTTTTATCATTGAGTACCCAATAATGATAGCAGAGTCAAGGGTCTTATGTTCTTAATTCATATACAAATTGCATCTTCATATAAGTTCTTCGTTACAATATAATACGGTTTGCTTTGGCAAAAGGAGAATTTTTCATATCTAAAAATAATTATAAAATAAGAGAGAAAAAGAGAAAGAGTACTGTTCCGAAATTTTGATGGTGTAGATGGATTGGGAAAATTTTCTGGTTTTAAAATTTGGAGCTGAACAAAATTTCCAAGTCCAAAGTTTTTTTTTTTCTGATGCAAACAAATTCACAGGATGGAGGCCACAAACAATTTCTTGTGTGAAGTCAAATAACTAATGCAGGTCATATAAAAGTGGCATATACTAATTCTAGACATTAAGTAGTATCCTACAAAAATTCATTGCATAATCTCATAATTTAATCTAGCCAAAGTCCTTGAATAGTTCTATGAGTGGAAAAGAACAAAGTACAGGACTTGTTGTACAAGATGAATAGTAAAGCAAACATGGACGAAAGAAGCTTTACAAAAGTGGTGCTAATTAAGAAGCACATAACATAAAAAAATGTACACAAGTTGAAATTGAACAGTATCAGAAGCAAGCCAACTAATATGAATAAATAAATGAACAGGAATCAGTAAGTACTATTCAAATATTACAGAGGGAATATGCTTTATTTTCCGTTGGTCTTCTCCTTGCAGCTTGGATTTTAACTCAGACGTCAAACCGTTGTAAGCTACAGTGAACTCTTGAAGGTTGACCAGATATTGCAAGTCAGGAACTATCTGCAGCTCCCTACAAGCAAGCCTGAGTTGGTTGAGCATGGGCATAGCACCCTCCTCTATTTTGCATTCCTCCAAATCATCTACCCAAAGCTTCAATCGTTGCAAGCGACCAAAACCTCCCCTGGAGCAGACCATATGTTTTCCATCAGCTGTTCCCATGGATGCACGCCATAGTCTGAGTACTCTGAGGTTTGGCAACTTCTCTAGTTGGGGCATCGGGTCTTCCTCAAATTCAATGAATTCAAGTACTAGCTTAACCAGATGGGGTGGGAACAGGGCACAGTCACCAACTTCTTTCCTGGGCCATATGCCCTACTTCAGGTAGAATGAGTGCAAACGGTTGTGGTTACTGAAGGCTGAGATGCAATCTGGAAATGTGATTGACTTTTCGCCTCCCATTTCTAAATACAGAGAACCCAGATGATTTAGGTTGCTTAACAAATTGATCAATGGTTCCCCTGCAACATCTTCAGGTATAACTATCCCCAACTTACGAATATCAGGAAAATTAGGCAGTTCTACAACCCAGTCTTTCCTAGCTCTCACCCCTTTTAAGGTCAGTAAAGTTTGCAAGTCTGCTGTTGATGGTGGTCCCTCCGGAGTTGCTTCACACGTCCTACAGCAGGTGAGGTTGATATGCCTCAAATGTTTGTTACCCCAAAAGGACGGGGGTAACTCACCGTGACTTTTACAAAACCAAGTATGCACCGTTTGAAGATTCTTCAGATAAGTTAAAGGAGATCTCTTAAAAAATCTAACAGTGGGAAACATGCAGCTTCTCCCCAAATAAAAATCACCTTCAAGCCCAAAGTACTTTAAGGTCGTCAGGGCGTTCAAGCCCTTCAAACAGTTTGTCCCATATAAATATTCTCTCGGCACCGTACTCATGTGTAAAACTCGTAGCATTCCAAACCTATTGAAATTTGGTACATCTTCGAAATTTATCAAGGAACGAATATTTTTTTTGCAAGCATGTTCTATCATCTTATCGCCATAACCGTGAAGTGCAACCCGATGTGCACACGTGGTACAACTCAAGTTGGTGTCATTCTTCGAGACTACCGTTAGAAATTTATCCTCCTTGGCTTTTAGAATGGCTAGGTTCCGTAGGAGATCGTGTATATGACAATACTTGATTTTACCTCTGCTTGATCTCCTTGAGACTTTCACCATGCACCTGTTAATTAATTACCACAAAAGTTGAATATTAGTTATTAATTTAAAGCCAATGAAAAAATAATATATGAACAAATGAACCTCGAGTACAAGTACATATATATTGTATTCATAATTAACTACTATATA
This sequence comes from Carex parvula, assembly GCA_025461045.1. Lineage (NCBI taxonomy): Eukaryota > Viridiplantae > Streptophyta > Magnoliopsida > Poales > Cyperaceae > Carex > Carex parvula. Next base: position 91,944 of record JAJGRW010000206.1, on the reverse strand, counting down.
TCATTTCTCTCTTAAAGGAAGTGTTGATATCATGGCTTTGAAAATCGAAATCTGTCACTTGACTGTCGAATCAAAATCGGATAAATCGGCTGAACCGAATCGAAAACTTGAATTTTTTTAGGAGAAGCTTATTTTGTACTAAAAAATAGAAAAAAAAACATGATAAAAAAATTGTAAAAAAACAAAAATTTTAGAGAAAATATTACATTCCAATAATCCACTAATATAATATAATGCAAGCAATACAATCATAACACATATTTTTTTACTGTCAAAAGCTATGACGACCTAACTGGGTATCTCGTAGTAAAAGAGGATATTGTTGTACTGAGCCAAATAATAAAGACATTAATGTGATAAAAATCAAATTTTTAATGTAATTACTTAAAAAATTAAATTTATCTATTTTTTAAATGAATAAATAAAATAATAAAGAAACTTAACTAATATTTATAAGAGAGAAATTAAATTTTAATTTATATTTTATATTTTCATAATAATCAAATTTCTAATATAGTAATCCCATAGTCCCATCCTTAAGTCAAATAATATAGAAAAACCAATGTCGAGTTTGAACGTACACCATTGTCTATTTAGTATAACATTACAACAATTCGTCCCGGTCAACTTATCTATATAATAGCTGGTATGAACATGGTCTACCGTGAAACAACTTATATTTTCAAAACAAAATAATACACTTTACGAACACAAAGTCTCTTTAATATTTTATTTTAAAGCTCCCTTTCTAGTCTCTTCTCTGACTCGGGCAACTTTTTCTCCCAAATCTCTTCGACACCCATGGAAAAATACAAAATTGAGTCGATTGAATTATCAAAACAGTTCAATTTTCTCTCAACGCAAGCGAATTAGAAGAAATTTGGCTGATTGTTTCAATTCACAGTCGATTTTATAGGTTTTGTGCATGTAACTCTCACAATCGAGTCAACTTTGATAAAATCGGCTCACTTCAGGCCGATTCCGCTCCGACTCGGCCAAGTCAACACGTATCGGCCGATTTTCGAAGCCATTGTTGTAATTGCTATTGGTTTTCACAATGAGTCGTTGAAACAAAAAATTTCAGAAATATTTCCAAATTAATATAACATGGGAAGCATTGTATAAATAACTCCTAAATAAGATTGTCTGGAAAATCTCTAGACCTAGGATAGGTTGTACTCATCTCATCTATAGAGGTTCAACAACGGCTTCCACAATTTTTGAAAAATAGAGAGGTGTACATGACTGTAAAATAACCATCCTCCAACCAGACCACTTTAATTTTCAATAGTGATCATATTATTTTTGATATCAGAGTCAACTAAACAACGTCAAACTAGGGTTGGCGCCTGAAAATGTTGAATTTGCATTGCAGTAGCATAGGAAGAGAGTACAAGACTGGAGTACAAGACTTTGTTGTATTTATTTCTTTCTCACACACTCATACAAGAGCTCAACATATATACTATTTATACTAGTACATGTCAGGTGATTGAATTTTCTAGATAATACATGTTATTTTCTATAGATAATATATGTTTCCAGTGAATTCCTTGTTACCGACTTTGCAAATGCGGTTGACTTTTCTAGAGTGTAATTGATTCACACAAGTCGGTTTGATAATTTTTTCAATAACACAGAAAGGGATAATGGGCTTGGTTTAATTGTTAAACATACAGTTAATTGTTAAATGTGGTTGCCAAATTTATCATTTACTAAAACTAATTAAAGAGATGAACATGAGAATTATTTGACATAATTGCATTTCCAGTACCATAATGTGAATTTCATACATTGAATAAAAAACCAACCATGTTTATTTGAAGGAAACTGGAAAGACTATATGTCATTACAGTTGACAAGATAATTGAATGATAATAAATATAAAGTACCTTTGCACAAGTTCTCCCAAATAGCTTTCAGCAATGTCCTCAAGTAATTTGGTCCCTTCTGGTCGTATGAATCCTTCTGCAATCCATAACTGAATCAGAGTTGTTGCTTTGATTTGATAGTCCTCAGGAAAAACACCTAAATACATGAAGCAGGGCTTGATAGCAGCTGGCAAATGCTCATAACTGGTGGATACGACACCCATGAAGCTGCTTCCATCAGTTTGCCAATTCATGTTTTGCATTACCTCATCCCATGTAATGTAATCGGGATTTTTTTTTGATAAGATACCACCAACCACCACCAATGGTAGAGGCCATCCACCGCATTTTTTGGTAAATTGAGTTACTAGGGAAAGTAAATCGTTGGGGCATTCATTTGCAAATTGATTAGGAAAGATCTTCTTGAGTAATAGTTGTTTGCCTTCTTGTTCATTTAATGACTTTATTTTATATGGCTTAGATATAATATTGGCCCCTTGAGCGACCTCAACGAACCTGAAATAATCAATATGCAAAACATAAGTACAATATTTATTAGAGACAATGGTTATTTTGATAATCTTAAAATAGTTTTTTTTAAACAAAAACTAATTCAAATTTAAAATTTAAAAATAAATTGGATATATAGATAGTCTAACTATCGGATTTTTTGTAATTCAAATATTGTTTGAAGAAGCATCAAGGACTATTAATTTCGGACCTTGACATTTCAAATTATTTGATGTATGGTAAAACATATATGAAATCTTATCATACTTATGAACATTATATGTGGATTATATAGATCATGTCTTTGATGTTGTATTTAAAATTTAAGTTTTATTATTGAAGGTTGTTAATATTGTCAAAAAAATATTACCAAATCATCCCCTCATTAATTAATGTAATACTGTTTAACAATAAAAGAAATGCCACCAAACCTGGTAGTAATTAACGCTCGACTTCCATTATGAGCATTAGAAAGAGCAACCTCAAGTTGAATCCAGATATCGCTTGACCAAACATCATCTAATATCACCAGATACTTTTTCTCTCTCATGCATTTGTTAAGCTCAATAATTAAATACTCTTCTCCCTCATTCTGCCTCTCTGATCCAATCTCCTTGAGCAGCTTCATCAATATACTACTCAGGTTGTAATCTTGAGAAATAGTTAACCAAATGTAGATGTCGAAGTGACGTTTAACTTCAGAACTATGAAATGCATCAAGTAAATTCATTAGATGAGTTGTATACAAGTACTTAACATACCATATATGCATGTTGGAAGTTAACACATTGAAATTTTACCATACTAGTTTGGAGTCATAACTAAAATTATGCATAACTAAGTTTTTTTTTGCGGGTAACAACAATTTTTAGTTAATCATTTTAGAGTAACAACCATTTTTAGTCAATAACATTAATTATTCTGTTCAGGAGAACGTTTCCAAATTAAAAATAAACTATTTATATTCTTTAATTAGTATGTCTTATTTATACTTATAACAAACATTTTCTAAATCGAAGAACTTGGTAGGCTATTGAGTGATAGTTACCTTTTATACACCTCTTTTGCGAGTGTTGTTTTTCCTGAACCACCGGTCCCAACAATTGAGATCACTGATCGTCCTGTAATATTTGCATCAATGAGCTGGTCGACAATCGTTTTTCTGGCAACTTCGAAGCCGACAACCTCCAGTTCATCTATGTCAGGATGAACAAACGGTCTTATGGCCTGCTCGACAGAGGCCCCACCACTAGTTTGTTGCAAACCTTCTATTCCGTATATTTCTTTATTTTCTTTGATTTCACTGAGCCTCTGACGGATTTTGTCAATCTCCGTACCTACTTTGTGTTTGGCAATCAGTTTCATGGGCTTCTTGCCTATCCTTTTTAGTATGTTGCGAAGGCCTTCCTGTCTACCTCCAACAACCTCCGCCAAAAACTTTTCTAACACATCTTCAATCCAGAACCCAACATCCTGAACCTCATTAACCCATTTTTTTACCCTTTCATTTTTGTGGCTCTTTGAATCTGCATCTTTCAAGAAAGATTGGATCCATTCGAGGTCGCGTTGAACCCGCTTGACCTTGTCACGTACCCCATTGAAAAAGAGTGCTTCTTGAACAACCGCATCGCCCAGCTTGCCAAGAACAAGGTTCACGATAGTCTCAGCCATCTCTTTATTTTGTATAAAAAGTGTAATGAGTAATTAATGATAAGGTGGATAGTAGGATTGTCTCGGTGTATTAGGAGTTATTGTGGCCTTTAAGAATGACAATGGCATATATATATAGGTATGAGAACAAAAGAAATGAAAGTCCATCACCCAGGATATATTTGACCGATCCTTAATTTGTTTGCTCCAATTAATACAAGCATATTTTATTTTCTCACAAAAGAGTTGATTCGCTGCCAAAAAGGCCGCAGTTGAATTGGCCATCAATACTTGATCCAAACTATAGCAATTACTTCTATTGTGACTAGCTATAAGATATCAAGCCAGTCAGCAACATTTTATTTTCTTTTTCCAATATTAAAACTTAGCTAGATCTTGTATTTAATTTTCTGTAATATTTATATTTTTTTTGTAGGTACAACTTGATGCTGCGCATGTTCTTTGGGAATTAATCGTTTGAAGCCAATCCAATAGATTTTTTGAGTTGTGCTCACCAAATCCTCTTTTGAATATTCGGAAATATTATTTGACTTGAAGTGAAATACGGTGATTAATAGTGCTACTTTCTCGGTTTCTGCTTTCTCCTAGCCTTGCGCTACTTTCTTTGTGCTGCTTTCTCCTTGTGCTACTTTCTCGGTTTTTGAGTTGTGCTACTTTCGTTGTGCCATCAATACTAGATCCAAACTATAGCAATTACTTCTATTGTGACTAGCTAGCTATAAGATAATCAAGCCAATCAGCAACATTTTTTTTTTCTTTTTCCAATATTAAAACTTAGCTAGATCTAGAAATTAAATTTCTGTAATATTTATATTTTTTTTGTAGGTATAACTTGATGCTGCCATGTTCTTCGGGAATTAATTCCTTCTTCAGAGAGATTAAACTATTGGTCTAGCTACAAAAAAAATATAAATATTACAGAAAATTTATGTTCAGAGAGATTAAATTTATGTTACTACAAAAAATAGTAATTCCTCCTTCATTTTTTTTACGTTGATGTTTGAAAATTTATAATTTAAACTATTGGTCTTAATTATTTACTTTTATCCAGAGAGATTCATCGGTTTAAAATTTTATAATATTTTTAGTTTTATTTTTAATAAGATCAAGAAACCATAAATGGATGAATCTAGCAGCTATGATGGAAGAATGTTAGTGTATTCATTTTTTGACTTCTATATATATATATATATAGAATCTGGCTAATATGCTATGCATATATAAGGGTCCCTCCGTGCTACGGCTCACTTTTTGAGTTTTCAAAATCCTAACGGTCGATCCGAACCGTTCAACATGATCTCCAGATGAATATGTACTTGCAAACCAAATTTTACATTTTTTAGAATTTTTTTACTATTTATTAAGACACTTTGAAAATCGCTGATCCAATGGTCCAGAAAAGTTTACTGTTGTGTACATATTAGTGTTTTTTCAAAGTGGCTTAATAAATAGTAAAAAAATTCTAAAAAATGTAAAATTCGGTTTGCAAGTACATATTCCTATGGAGATCATGTTGAACGGTTCGGATCGACCGTTAGGATTTTGAAAACTCAAAAAGTGAGTCGTAGCACGGAGGGCCCTTATATATGCATCGCACCGTAGCACTGTCCTATATATATATATATATATCCTGTTTTAAAGAAACTTCATTATTTTTTTTTAAACTTCATTATATATATATATATATATATATATATATATATATAGAGTAGAACTAGGGTGCTCTCGAGTTCACCAAGCCCTTGGTGAACTCAAGTTCAAAACTCATCGGATCGGCTTCAAACGACGAATCCGATCGTTGAAACTCGTCTACCTTACGAGTGATGCGTCTACATGCAAAAATTTTAAATTTTGAAATTAATTTTGCATAGAGTCAAGTGGTCAAAAAACGTCAAAAAATGAATGCATTAAAATTAATTTATTAACCTTCTAATTTTGACCACTTGACTTCTATGTAAAATTAATTTCAAAATTTAAAATATTTGCATCTAGACGCATCACTCGTAAGGTAGACGGGTTTCAACGGTCGGATTCGTCGTTTGAAGCCGATCCGATGAGTTTTGGACTTGAGTTCACCAAGGGCTTAGTGAACTCGAGAGCACCCTAGTTCTACTCTATATATAAATATATATATATATATGAGGAGGGATCAAGTTACAACAAATTTGAGTTACAACAAAGTTACAACAACTATTTTTTTCATTTTCAAAGTCCAAATCGTCGATCCAAACCGTTCAACATGATCTCCACAATAAAATGTGCTTGCAGATCAAATTTTACATTTTTTTGAATTTTTTTACTATTTATTAAGTATTTTACAAAAATAGTCATATTCAGACCATTGAATTTTGTACCCATCTTAATAAATAGTAAAAAAATTCAAAAAAATGTAAAATTTGATCTGCAAGCACATTTTATTTAGATAATCATGTTGAACGGTTTGGATCGACGATTTGGACTTTGAAAATGAAAAAAATGGTTGTTGTAACTTTGTTGTAACTTGATCCCTCCTTATATATATAGGACAGTGCTACGGTGCTACGCGTAGCATAGAGCCCTCCGTGCTACGGCTCACTTTTTGAGTTTTCAAAATCCTAACGGTCGATCCGAACCGTTCAACATGATCTCCATATGAATATGTACTTGCAAACCAAATTTTACATTTTTTAGAATTCTTTTACTAATTATTAAGCCACTTTGAAAAAACACTAATTTGTATACAACAGTAAAATCTACTGGACCATTGGATCAGCGATTTTCAAAGTGGCTTAATAAATAGTAAAAAATTCTAAAAAATGTAAAATTTAGTTTGCAAGTACATATTCATATGGGGATCATGTTGAACGGTTCGGATCTACCGTTAGGATTTTGAAAACTCAAAAAGTGAGCCGTAGCACGGAGAGGCCCTTATATACGTGTAGCATATTAGCCAAATTCTATATATATATATATATATATATATATATATATATATATAATTTCCTAACGTGTCAAAAAGTTATTCTAAACTCGTGCATTCAAACTGCTATTAAAAATGATTTTCTTTCTTTCTAAATACCCAAATAAACAAATCTAAATGTTGATACCTAATGTATGCATTCCGAAAGCTTGCATTTATACAGTTGGTTTGGTATTTCAAAATTCAGTGTTTTATAATGCTTGAATACATCAGTTCAAAATGACTTGTGAACATATGCATTCACACAATATATACATGGTTGTTAAATTCTTCAAAACAACATTTTTTTTTAATTTTCGACTGATCAAAATCAAATTATAAAATTTTCTTACTATGTAGGAGAATATGGACTCATCTTTTAGGATTACGCTCCTTCCAAGTTGTATAAAATTATTAGTCCCTACAGGCTACAGCATTTTGATTTGGACACTGAATTGGTATGATTTTTTTCCAATCCAACGGTTAAGATCATTGAAAAGAAAGAAAATGCAGACAATGTTTATTAAAACGATGCAAAATAACATATATCCCTTCATTCTATGCAACAGGCGTGCAGCGCAGGATGAGGTCCGAGGTGCAAGAAACCAAACATTCACATGGAGGAATATTTCGAGTACATTATAAATCACCTCTAGGCACGCGGATCCGAGGTGTACCCATTTTATTTTCTTTAATTAATTCAGTTGATCACTGTCATCAACTACTCATTTCTATTTATTTCATTAGTTAAACTCAAAGGCAGATCTCGAGGTCTACCCAATTCATTTGTTTAATTCAATTGATTTAATCGAGTTCAGATCCAATATCTGCACCAAGCTCCTCATGTGTACTAAAGAAGAATAGGAAATTACTAACTAACAGACAAAGTATCATGCATGCATGTGCTTTCATTATATCTTGTTGATTTATGACCTCTTTTATCGTGTAAATAAGTTTAATCTAAATGTATATTAATTTACTAAAAAGAACAAAAAGAATAATGAATTTTACTACGGTGGTTTTCACGCTAAGTAAATATTTAAGAGCAAAGCTAGCGTGTTTTGTGCTCATCAAGAGAGTTTGGTGAGCACAACTTAAAAAATCCTATCGGATTGGCTTCAAATGATTAATTCAAACCATTAATGAGACCAATCTATTTCACGAGTGATACATGTACATACAAAATTTGAAATGTTTCGTATTCAATTAGTACAAAAATCAAGCGAGAAAAATAATAATCTATTTATAAGTTCTTTTATGCATTTAATTTTCATCAATTTTTGGACCGCTTGACTTTCTAATAAATGAATTCCAAAAATTCAAAATTTTGCATGTAGAAGTAGATCAGTTTTAACGGTATGGATTTATCATTTGAAGCCAATCTGATAGATTTTTTGAGTTGTGCTCACCGAACCCTCTTTTGAATATTTGAAAATATTATTTGACTTCAAGTGAATTACGTAATTGAAATACTTTTTATATTATTCTTGAATCCTACATAATAAATTTAATTTCAATTGTTTACAAATTATGACTAAAATGAAAATACAAAAATCAAAGGGGGCAAAAGAGAAAGTTGTTTCTTCAAGTACCTTCAAGAATAGCCTTCTTGGCCGCTTTTAAGTCCATCTAAACAGTAATTAGAACAAAATTAGTAGAATCATTAGGAAACTATATTTCAAATTCGAATAAATTCTATGCTACTGATTGATTTTACATACTTTGACTAGTTATGTATCAAATAAAAATTACACATTCAACCCTCTAAAATTCATAATATCATATTTACCCTTCTAAATTTCAAAAACTCACTAATTTACCCAATTTATTGACCTTCCTACTAAAACTCATTTTAAATTTATAAATACCCATTGTACCATATTGTCTTTCAAAATTAAACTTCTACGATTTTTTTATTTTTCTTCCTCCTGTCCTAATTTAGTGAAAGAAGAGTCACAATGAAATGATAACATATATGAAAATATCAGACAAAGTGAAATGCATAAAAATTACAGGGTTTGTTATGTAATTTTCGAGATCAGGCATGGTATCCACTGTAACTGATGCTATTTAAAGAAGGAAACGGAAAGTTAAGAAAAGGGTAACAGACCAACTCACGTGGTAATCCTGCAGCAAGTACATTTGCATGTAAGTTCTTTCGCGCGAACTCGGCAGCCAAGCGACCCCCATGTCCATCATAGATAGCAAAATGTGCACATCTTAAATTCCACAATTATAAAGGAAGAAAAAAGCATTAGAAACATTCAACCAATTTAAGTTTTCTCTTGGTTTAACATTTTATAGTTCTATTTTTATGTAAGTACCTTTTATTATGATTTATCACCAAAGAGAGTTCTTGTCAATGTAAGAACAACTAACATTTTTTGTTTTTGGAATTGAAATCATAAATCTCACGAAAAGGTACTGCAAATTTTCAGAATATTCCAAGCTAGAATCAAGAGTTTCCAATTCTATTTTTTATTTAAGTACCTTTTATTACAATTTTATCACCAAAAAGAGTTATTATCAATATAAGAACAACTAAACATATTTGTTTGAAACTAAAATCACAAATTTCACAAAAAGCTCCAGCAAATTTCCAGAATGTTCCAAACTAGAATCAACAGTTTACAATTCTATTTTTTATTAAGTACTTTTGCAACCATCTAGAGAGGTTTCATCTAGAGAGGTTTCTTTTGCAACCACGGGCTTAGTGAACATGCTGGTTCACAAACAAAGATTCGTAAGATGTTTTATTTTATCAAAACAAGTAATTCCAATTTCAATTTACTCGAACTAACTTCGATAATTTTATTTGTGTTGAAATGTTTATTCATAATAGGAGAAAGAAAACCAGCACGAGCCTAGGTAGTCTGACGAGCTATTTACGCCAACGCATACCAATAAGAAGACGGGGCAATTCATATCTGCGAGGGAGAAAAAGGCATAGGTAATAGAACATAACAATCTTATATTAATATTCATTCTTTGTTGTACTTACTTTATTTTTGTTTTATTTTATAAATTTTGCAGGAAGACTACGATCGGGATATGAGCGCAAAATATGGGCCTGATCGAGCCCTTCGGCCCGCTTTTGATGCAGACGTCTGGTACGCCATCACAGACAATAATGCTCACAGTGATAACTATGGTCTCGGTGCTTTAGGTAAAATACACATACTTAAATCGTAAATTTGTATTTAAATTCTATAACGTAATATTAATGATCTTCGATTTAATATTTCAGGCAAGATGAGATCGATGTATCGCCCAGGTGGGTCGTAGACGTCTTATGCGCAATTGCAATCGCAAGCGCAATCATATTCTTCGGCGCCGCCTCCTCTCAAGCAAGAAGACATAAATGTGATTTCAAGTCAGGTGTTCGGCATGCTTCAACCACAGCTCAACCAATTCATGGAGTAGCGTGGGACGTTCTTCGCCTCATCAGGTACGAAATTTGATTTTTTGGTATGTTTCAATCCAATAAGAACACCAAGTATGGTAAATCAATTAACGGAACAGTAAACTCCTAAAAGTTGTAAACCCTAAACAGTAAACCCTAAAAACTTTAGTTATATTTTCATAGGGAGGTTCTAGCTCACACCGTCCCAATGCGCAGGATGACAGCGGTCGTGATTTAGGAGATGACTGGTTTTAGGATGTTTTGATTTGTATGTCGTACTTTAGATATTTTATTTTTATGTTGTACTTTAGATATTTGATGTTTATGTAGTACTTTACATATTTCTTGTTTATGTCGTTTTGTGAACTGCGTCGTACGTACCGATTGAAATTGTTTTTGAATTCCTTTTAAATTGCTTGGTGCTTGGTACGTTTCGTACCAGTATTTTATATTGTTCAATTGCTTGCATGTGAATTGTTTGTGAATTGTTTGTGAATTGCTTGTGAATTTTATATTTGTCGAGAACGACGACGGTGAATTGTATATTTGCTTGTGAATTCTGTTTTCATTGCTTGGTGCTTGGTACGTTTCGTACCAATTGGGAAAAAGAAAAATAACAAAAAAAATATCAAAAAAAAAAACACCCTTCTGCGACCGATTCGGGCCCATCAGCGACCGGCCAATCAGTCTCTGATGCCTTCCGCCATGTCAGCATACAGCATCAGCGACAGATTTCATCGGTCGCAGAAGGGGTCATCTGCGACCGACGCTTGACTCTTCTGCAACCGGTGATGTCAGCGGGGGGGTCATCAGCGATGAAGCAACTGCGTCCGAGTCTTCTACGACCGATTTTGGTCATCTGCGACCGGCAAAAATACCTTCTGCGACCAATTTGACCGGTCGTAGAAAGGTATGGCTGCTGTAGTGAAATAAGATAGTAATACATCCTACAAGCTCATTATAAAATTTGTACAAATTACTTTGTAATAGTTAATATTTGGATGTTTTCGACCCTCATGAATAAAGAAAAATGGTAGATAAGAATATATTTTTCTTCCTTTTTACAAAATTAAGGTTCATTTTAACTTTTCGTTTGAAGTCAATCAAATAAGTTTTGTGGTTAAGCTCACCAAGAAACTTCGTGAACTTATATGAAGACCCATATTCTACTCTTCAAATATTAATATAAAGTATGTATTTTTCTTGCAAATAATTAAAAAAGATCAAATATGATTTCTTTCTTCCGCATTCAACAATTAAAACACAAATCATGCAGTACGCTTCTATAAAATTAATTAATAACGATAATGCATTGTGTTACATTGGAGATGTAAATTCTACCACGAAACAGACATGTAACCTCATCTTAATTATATTTACTATTTGGGAATAGAGAGCAGTAACGCAGTTGGCTATCAAAAAAAATCCTAAGACTGTTACTGTAACGACTTGTTATTTTATAAATAAATATGTTGAAGTTACAAGCTAATACGTACAACAAGGTTCACATCCGATCCAGAATGAAATGAAGAAGGAAATCAACATATATTCTTGGTTTATACGGCTGGACAAGAATGATATATATTTCCTTTATTTGTCATGATTGATTGGTGTGTAATTTATTTCCTAGTTTAGAAGGATTATGATTTGTTGCCTAAAATAATAGATGTGAGCTATGCACTCTATGTTAGATATAAAGCCATCTGTAACAAAGAGAAAAATATGTAAGAAAATATATTGATTGAAATAAACAAAGGGAGGGAAGGGAGATTCATGGGAGTCTTGTGTTCTTGAGTTGTTCTATTATTAATTTTAACATGGTATCAGAGCGGTGATCGATCCGAAAACCTCGACATTCCAAGACCTCACCAATAATCTCTTCCTTTTATCATGAGTGAACCTGAAGCAAGTTCTTACTCCTCACGAGATGAGAACACAGCAGCCTTGTTGGAGAAATTAACCCAACTTGTTGCATTACAACAAACTCAAATTATGGCCATTCAACAAAACCCGAATCCACCTATAACCATACCTGCACCTGCAGCCGAAACCTTCATCCATCCAAACCCTATCTCTGTGAAACTCAATGGACGAAACTACTCCCTATGGTCCCAAGTGGTCACAATGTATGTGAAGGGGCGAGACAAGCTCCAGCACATAACAGGAAATCCGCCTCCTCCACAGCCCCAAGATGCACTCTTTCCGAAATGGGACATTGAGGACACCGTGGTGAAGGGATGGTTGATCAACTCCCTCGATTCGAATCTGACAGACAAGTTCATTCGGTTTCCAACAGCAAAAGAAGTGTGGGACTCTCTCGCTACCACGTTCTATGATGGCAGCGATGCCGCCCAGGTATTTGAATTAAATAGGAGGGTAACTCGACTAAGACAGTCGGGTAAATCTGTAGAAGAATATTATAATGATTTGCAAAGTCTATGGCAAGAAATTGATTTTCGCCGGCCTAACCCTATGGTTCATGTAGAAGATATTAAGAAATTTAATAGTTTTATTCAAGAAACCAGGGTTTATACATTTCTCGATGGACTTGATGACCGGCTAGATAATGAGAGAGCAAATCTTCTGCAACTCACACCGTTTCCCACAGTTGAACAAGCCTTCGCAAGAGTAAGAAAGGAGGCTGTGAGGCAGGGGGTTATGCTTAAAGATGGAGAAATGTCACAGGCTTCGGCTGCCATGCTCGCAAAGGTGCCAAAAATTCCTGAGGTATATCTAACACTAAATAAGAACTCTTCGTATGTTGATAAATCTAAGTTGAAGTGTACTCACTGTGGTCAAACAAGGCACGTTAAAGAGCAATGCTTTCAAATCGTTGGTTATCCTGATTGGTTCAAAGAGAGGAAAAATGGGAAACAACATGTCACTGGAAAAGGAAAGTTAGCAGTGGCAACATCTGAAACAGTGGGTGAAAGGCAGCAGGGACTTCCAGCTGACGTTCAAGCCCAAGGTTCGGCCCAGGCCGAAGTTGGAAATGGGACAGGTTCAATTGCTCTTCATGCTGCAGGTAGTTCTAGAAACCAGAATAACTCAGAACAAGGTAAATTTTTTGATATTTGTAATATTGAAAAACAAAAAGAATGGGTTATAGACTCAGGAGCTACGGACCACATGACTTACTCAGAAAAGGACTTTAAGTTAAGAAAACATACACAAAAAGAGGGTATTCTTAATGCAAACGGAGTTGAATATCCTGTAAATGGAGCAGGAGATGTACCTATTTCTAAGAACCTTACCCTTACAAACACCCTACTCGTACCTTCTCTATCTACAAAATTGATTTCTATTGGACAATTAACTGCAGAACGAAATTGTGTAGCTCTCATGTTTCCAAATCATTGTGTTTTTCAGGATATCCTCACGAAGGAGATCATTGGCCGTGGTACTAAGCGAGATGGATTGTATTACTTGGAGGAGATGAAGACTGGAACCTCATTTCTGTCAAAAACTGATCCTAAACAATTGAGAGAGCAAGTTTTGTTGTGGCATAAGAGATTAGGGCATCCCTCATTTGGGTACATGAGAAAGCTCTCACCTCATTTATTTTCTAGTTTAAATGAACAATTGGTTTGTGAAACTTGTATTAAGGCTAAAAGTCATCGTACAACTTATCTTGATAGTTATCATAAAAGCCCTCTTCCTTTTGATTTAGTTCATACTGATGTTTGGGGACCATCCCCGGTTGTTTCAAAATCTGGTTGTCGATGGTTTATTCTTTTTACCGATGACTGTACACGGATGACATGGCTTTATTTACTGAAAACTAAGGATGAAGTGACCAAAGTGTTTCAAGATTTTTCTAACATGATAAAAACTCAGTTTGAAAAAGAGATAAAAGTGGTAAGAAGTGATAATGGGACGGAATATGTCAATAAAAATTTGCATAATTTCTTTAAAGATAAAGGGATTATACATGAGACCTCGTGTGTGGGAACCCCTCAACAAAATGGGGTAGCAGAGAGGAAAAATAGGCATATTCTCGAAACCACTCGGTCAATATTGTTTGAGAGTAATATGCCCCCGATTTTTTGGGATAATGCTGTGTCTTTTGCAATTTACGTAATTAATCGTACACCAACCCGAGTACATGATTACAAAACTCCTCTTCAAATGTTATCCTCTCAAATTAGAATCCCGTCCGTTTTAAATTTACCTCCTAAAATTTTTGGGTGCATTGCATATGTGCATGTTCAAAAGATTTTTCGGTCCAAATTAGAACCTTGTGCACAAAAATGTGTTTTCTTGGGATTCGGTACACATCAAAAAGGATATAAATGTTATAATCCAAACACGAGAAAATTCTTTACAACTATGGATGTCACATTTTTAGAAGATGAATATTTTTTTAAACCCAAAAGTCCAATTCAGGAGGAGAATCAGGTAGAATTGGATTTTTCTGATTTATATTTCTTAAATGTGTCTCCTGCCGGAAATGAAAATTCATCTACTGCCGAAAATGAGAATGACAATCAAGCAAATCCGAATCCTGCCCAAAATGAAAATCTAGAAATAAATGAAAATCCAAATCCTGCCGAAAATGCAAATCCAGAAAAACCTGCCGAAATCCTTGATCTTGACCAAAATCCTGCCGAATCTCTTAACCCTACCGAATCTGGAAAACAGCCAAATCAGAGTCACGACCCAATTCGGGTCATCCAAACTGATCCAATTCGGGTCATCCAACCTGACCCAGTTGTTGCCGAAAGGTCTTATCTAAACCTAATACGGCAGAGTGAACCGAAATTCTGGATAGAGCTAAATGATGCAGTAATACAATCCGACCAAGTATCACATGGGCCGAGATCTCCTGAGGATATTCCCGAGGTAAGTGCTACTAACACTCTCTGTAAATTACCTTCTAGAAATAACCGAGGAAAACCACCAAAACGGTACGTTCCGGAGGATGGAACAAATGAGGAAGTAAGATACCCCATTGCTAATTATACAACCACTGAAAAATTGGTAGAACCTTTGAAAGCATTTGTGAACCAAATATCTTCGGTAAATGTACCAGAAAAATTAGAAGAAGCCTTAAAAGACCATAATTGGGTAAAAGCAATGAAAGAAGAAATGAATGCATTAGAGAAGAATGGTACGTGGAAATTAGTAACATTACCAGAAGGGAAGAAAACAGTCGGGTGCAAATGGGTATATACTATAAAATACAATGCAGAGGGAAAAATCGAGAGATACAAAGCAAGATTAGTTGCAAAAGGATATACACAAACGTATGGTGTTGATTTTCAGGAAACATTCTCACCTATTGCGAAATTAAATTCTGTCCGAGTTCTCTTATCTCTTGCTGCAAATCTAGACTGGCCACTACATCAATTTGATGTTAAAAATGCGTTTTTGCATGGTGATCTGAAAGAGGAGATTTACATGGACATCCCACCAGGATATTGGTCCCCGGAAACAACTACGAAAGTGTGTAAGTTGGAGAAAGCACTATATGGGTTGAAGCAATCACCAAGAGCTTGGTTTGGCCGATTTTGTCAGGCAATGAAAGGTTATGGGTACACTCAGAGTGAATCGGACCACACGATGTTCTTTAAGAAATGTCAAGGTAAGATATCCGTGTTAATAATTTATGTTGATGATATGATTATTACAGGAGATGATCATATGGAGATAAAAGAACTAGAGGCAAGGTTGTCAAAAGAATTTGAAATGAAAAATTTGGGTGGACTGAAATACTTTCTTGGAATAGAAGTATCCCAGAATAAGGAAGGTATCTTTCTCTCTCAAAGAAAATATATACTTGATCTTCTAACTGAAGTTGGGATGATAGATTGTAAGCCAGCTAATACACCCATGGTTCAAAATTTAAAACTGGACATAGACCCAGATGGAAAATCCGAAAATAGGGAAAGGTATCAGAAATTGGTTGGAAAATTAATTTATTTATCTCACACTAGACCTGACATAGCTTATGCAGTAAGTGTTGTTAGTCGATTTATGCATTCTCCAAGCAGAGAGCACATGGAGGCAGTAATAAGAATTCTTAGGTATCTGAAGGGTGCACCTGGAAGAGGAATATCTTTTCGAAAAAACCAACACTTGAATATAACCGGTTACTGTGACGCTGACTGGGCTGGATGTGTGGTTGATAGAAGATCTACCGCGGGATACTTTACCTTTGTAGGTGGAAACTTGGTAACTTGGAAGAGTAAAAAACAAAATGTAGTAACACTCTCCAGTGCTGAAGCTGAATTTCGAGGAATGGTAAAAGGTATCTGTGAACTATTGTGGTTGAGAAAACTACTAACCGAATTAGGTTTTGAACCCTGTACTGAAATGAAACTTTTTTGTGATAATAAAGCTGCAATAGATATATCTCATAATCCAGTACAGCATGACAGAACAAAGCATATTGAAGTGGATAGGCATTTCATCAAAGAGAAGTTGGACTCTAAGATTATTTCATTGCCATTCGTAAGATCACAAGAACAATTGGCAGATATGCTCACAAAGGCGATATCGAGTAAGGCGTTTAATGAATCTCTATCTGAACTCGGTATGACAGATATCTACGTATGAGCTTGAAGGAGGGTGTTGAAGTTACAAGCTAATACGTACAACAAGGTTCACATCCGATCCAGAATGAAATGAAGAAGGAAATCAACATATATTCTTGGTTTATACGGCTGGACAAGAATGATATATATTTCCTTTATTTGTCATGATTGATTGGTGTGTAATTTATTTCCTAGTTTAGAAGGATTATGATTTGTTGCCTAAAATAATAGATGTGAGCTATGCACTCTATGTTAGATATAAAGCCATCTGTAACAAAGAGAAAAATATGTAAGAAAATATATTGATTGAAATAAACAAAGGGAGGGAAGGGAGATTCATGGGAGTATTGTGTTCTTGAGTTGTTCTATTATTAATTTTGACAAAATATAGAATAGTAATTATCAATAATATAAGACAATTTTACTAAACTAATATTATATGCTATAAATTCAGAGAAATGTCAGGACAAACATCCGTAAGTTTAATTTTTCACCATCTCTGATCAGCCATGTTAATTTAGTGTTCAACAGCCCAAATTATTATTTTCTCTCTCCACAGCCCACTCTCTCTTAATTCTATTCTAGCCCAGCCCATATTCGAAATAAATATTTTACTGGCTGAATCCAATCTTCTTTTCTGTCCTTATCCTTCCCTAAGCAGCATTTTTCTTGCACCATTGCATATTTCACCTTTTAGACAACCAAAGGGTGCAATTGCATATATTCATGAAGATCAGTCACTACATTATCATGCTCTCTCTCTCTCTCTTTCTCGCTAAACTGCACACACTCTCTCTGCAAAGAACACACCCACCCTCTTCTCTGGGGACAAGTATCCTCTCCATTACTGTAAAAGATTCCCTTCACTTTATGGTTTGAAATTAACTCTCAGCTGCTTTGAGATTCGGACTGACGGAGGGGACAGTATTATTGGGTTTTGAGATTCGTGCCAAGTTAAAAAGAACGGTCCAGATCAAGTAATTGTAAAAGATTCCCTATTACGGTACCGGGGAGGATCTGAAATTCTGAATTCCTTCTCTGGACCTGTTAAAAGTAAAAGTAACTCATGTAAACAGTAACCGTGAACAATAATCCCCTTCTGTTTTGCTCCGGTCCGACCTCTCCTCTGTTTTGGCTGAAACAGTCTCTCCTATGTTCTTCATTACTTCTATAGGTATGTGATATTTACCTATTATTATCTATTTCTGTATATTCATCGTAATCTTCTTATTTTAAATATAAAACTTATGTTCGACACTGTTTACATTCAACTACATAAAATATCTGAATTTCTCCTCAAATTACTTTTCACTTATAAACTATAGTCTCTGTCACAATTCATTACACACCATTATACTCTATCATATATTTTTGTATTTTACACTCTCTAACTTTACAAAATGAATATTTTAATTTTTAAATAATTAAATATTATAAATATTTTTTATTTGGAAACAATATTAATTAAAGTTAGTAATTGAATAACTTAGGTTGAAATCTAGATATTGGGGAACGTACTGAAAGTGAAGAGTATGTTCCAGGAACCTACAGAATTTCTGGTGCAATATACTTATCCCTGATAGTTGTTAAATTACTTTACTGTTTTGGTTCAATATTGTTATGTTATGAATGGTGCATGTGGTAATCTAAGGAAAGATGCCATGGATGTTATTGAAATGGATTTTGGAAATGAACGTATGGAAAATGATAGGATACGATCAGTGAACCAGGGGTCGATATGTTTACATATCAGGATGTATACATTGGGTCTAGTGTAGGACTAGACCCCTTGTTAATGTGGCAGACTGCTTGAGGTGTTTTGCTATTAGGGCGACAGCCATGCCCATGTTGCTTGTATGAATACATAGATTGAAAATGGCAATGTGATATTTATGTAATAGCCGTGGCAATTTATGTCCTTTGTATCAAAATATATTATGTGTGATATAAATTTGTGGCAATATATATATTTTTATCAATAATGTGTATAATATGCTTACGTCTTACATAGTAATACGTGGCAAGTTGTCACAGGGTGTGACAGATGCTGAAAGATTGAAAGTTCAAGCCCCTCTCACGATTTTGCAGCTTGTGCGAAGCTTTTAAAAAAAATTATATATTTTTAATGTGGTAGAATGTAAGATATAGGTCTTCTAATTGTGAAAGATTATATGTGATGTTATTTATCTAGGGTCTCTTCCAGCTTTAAATGTCTTAGTGTCGAACTATGAAATACATGTCTAACTCGTTCTATGTTTTAGAGACAGATATGTGTAATTTTGAAATTTAAGAAATATGTAATACATAAAAAAAAATATATATAATACATAAATATAATATTATATTTATTCATCTTTTAAAAAAATTGAATATCTATCCATTTAAAATTTTAAACTTAATTTTCCCCGGCCTTCAAATTAAAAAATTTACAAACTGGATATGTTATAATTTTGTAGATATAATGGAAACCCTGGCTGTTGTGCAAGCTACAGACTGTTTGATCGTTTAAAAATTCGCGGTGCTAAATTTTTTAAATATTCCTCATGAATTCCACACATTTGTACACAATACTACCCGTATGCATGCTTCACGACAAAAGTTCCGAGGGGCAAGAAATCAAACATTCACAGGGAGGAAATTAATTGTAGCCACATGAAACAATAATTCATCATGGCCGATCAGCATCTAGGACGAGTTGCTCACGAGTACTAAACCTTAATAGATGACTAATAAGCGAAGTTGTTAAATGGTAAATAAATGGTTTCACCCGTGACAGCTTCTGTCGTGGTTTTAAAAAAAAACAGCTTTCTCTTCATATAAATTATTAAGAATTTTTTTTCATAGAAATCAATAAAATAAGAGTTATTAATAAAGATATTGGTATCAACTGGTTTTGGATTGGTATCATTGATCCTGTTTATAAAGTTTAAATATTTTTTCTATAAATGATCTGTTTTATGTTATGCCGAATTAAAAAAAAAAATCTATATTTTTTTTCATTTACAAATTTTGTTGTATTGTTAATATATAGAAGATAAAAGAAATAATTGATGCTAGAAAATATCATAAGAAAATTTATATGAGCAAATTTAACTTTTTTTACAATTTTACCTTTTTGTCAATTAAAACCAAAATAAATGCATCGTCAAAGCATATCCCGTTTGTATGAGCCATTAATTTATTTCTAGATTAACTAAATGACTAAATGTCTAGGAGACCATGCCCATGAATCGAAGAAAAATCAAAAGAAGATGGATTGCAAGATGTGTTAACTAATTTCTATAATTTAAAAAATCATGTTTGGAATAATTATTCTTCATTTATTATTAATTTTTTGTGTGAGAGATGATTGGTTTAGGCGCATTTACTAGCTTTTGTATTTTATGACTAAACAAAAATGATAGATAAGATAATATTTTTCACCTTGACTCGTCTTGTGAAAGGAGTCATTGACTTTCTCATATTTGTTTTTAAAAAAATGACTTCATTATTATAAACCTAATGAACTAATGAAAATTAAAATTGCATAGCTTAATTTGAGGAATAACATTATCGACTCAGTATAGGCATATTAATTGAATAATTCCTCTGGATTTCACATTTCATTTCTCCCACTGATATTCAATTCAAATGAAGTCAGAGTTAGGACTTAATAATCAAGCCTCCCCCCCTATAAGATCTTATAATTTGACTAAACACTAAATTCTCTTTGAGAGTGGAGGTAAGTGGAAATAACCTATTAATTTCTTCCTAATTTCAAAATTAGAGGAGCAAAGCTAGTGTGTGATGTTCTCATCATGAGGGTTTGAAAATTGAATAACTAAATATTGAATCATTTAGTACAAAGTCAAGTGGTCAAAGAAATGATGAAAAATGAATGCATTAAAATAACTTATAAAACTTCATTACAAATGAGTAACTAAATATTGTTTGGAGAAAAAAAAAATAATGTGATTAAGACCACAAATTCGAAATTAACTCATTTGTGGATGTACGTAAGAAATGACTTAATATCGAAATTAACATAATTTTGTTTTTGTATCATAAATTTTGAAAATAGTATTTTATTTATCAATATTCAATATGATAATAGTTAATCAATATTCAATTTGAAAATTAAAAGGGCTGACATATTGAAAGGCTGCTGTTGCATCAACAAGTTGGGAATGGGCCTCTGTAGGCCCAATACGGCGGGCTGTTCTCACATATATCCATAATTACCACAGGAGGTTGGCTGTATATGTTATATATTACCCATTATGGTGGATGTAGTGTGGGATATAGAGGACTAAACCATATATAAATTAATTTTTTTTAATTTTATCTATTAAATTTTGTAATTTTTATGTATTAATAATTTTTAGTCATTTTTATAAATGTAATTACATTACATTAGATTTTTTTGGACCTCTAATTTCAATTTTCTAGTTTCGTCCCTGCGTTCAATAATGCCTCCATTGGCAGACATGGCCATTATTCCATTGCATCAAGAGAAACCATTTTGGAGCTTTTAAAGACATATTACTCTATGGTCAAACAATGTACTCACAGATTGTTTTCTCTCTACTTCTGGCTCCTAAGAATTAACAACCTTCTTTATTATTTCCTTCTGGTTTGTGAGTGCAGTATGAGTGTGTGTGTGTGTGTGACGAGGGGACGGCACATCAAAGGTTGCATTTGTAATTAAGTGCTAATTAAGTTCCAATAAGAAGGTAACCAAACCGTCATATGGATTCTCTACCAGAAAACAGAAATGCTAATTAAGATCTTGACCGTCTTGCGGTCAAAAGGGACAAACAAAGATAAAAATAATAACCTTTGTTAATTGTAAATGTAAAATCCCTCTTCAAATTAGTGTAAATCAAGTTCGTTGAATATATATGTTGAGAAAAAAGATAATGTAATGTTTTCAGTGCATATTGTTATAGATTGAGTTATGGGTCTAACAATGTTTTATTTTTCCTATAAAAGATTGGAATATATGAGTGAGATATATATATGCATAACAAAATTCAATCCAAAGAATTCGTTCCTGCTACAGGAACGCCTCAAATTTCCAATGATCAAATACTGACTCGCTACTGCTGATTTTTAAATGACAACACCCAAGAATTAAGAACTCTTATCATTAAGTTCAAATCTGAACTAATTAATTGGTCATTAAGTGCCAATCTCAAGTAACCAAACCGTCATATATTCCAAAATCTGTACCGTCGAATCAGAAAACAGAGAGAAGAATTCTGACAGCCATTTTCTTCATTAAAAAAAATTTAATTTCACAATCACTACGGTTGCCTATAAATATCAGTCAATCCTATACAATGTGTACATTCTCTGAGTTTAAACATGAACATTCATCTATATATTGAGCAAATTTGACGATATCAAGAACGCATCATGAATTGAATTTTAGTAATCATACATGTGTAAATCTGTATAATTGCTTGTGGACTGTATGTCAGAACTGCTTTTATATGATAAACTATCCAAGTTACATGATAATCATTCATTCTTTTAATTATTAAGTAGGTAATATTAGTCTTTGTTTTCTTCATATTTATTTTTATTATTTTATACAGAGATTTTATGTGCATTGCGTTCTATTAGTTTGTTTAATTTATCCTTTTCCGGCTGTAGTACATTATATTTGTTTTTGTTGTCTTACTAGGGTTTGGAGCTTCTAAAGACATCATTTAGGTCGAAGAATGTACTCACCGATATGTTTCTGGCAAAGAAGAAATAAGGCCATCCGCGGAAGAAGCCAACTAAGCTCTGATGATTTGATTATTGGATAACTTAATTTCATGTAAAATCTCGTATTATCAATGTGTTTTGGACTTTATATATAGAATGTGTTATTTGGATTTTTCTTTGGTAAAGACATCATTTGAACGTGATGTAAATGGTTGTTCTTAAACTCCAAACTTTCCAAATTTAAAATGAAAATGTTTGTTTTTTCGGCGAATCAATCTGAACCGTCGATCCAAATTCGACGTCTGAAACAATACAAATGTTTTGAATGCAATTTTTTTTGCTTTCAATATTGCACCCATAAATATTATTTACACCTAGAAGTGATTTAAATTGTTGGAATAAATTCGACAAAAAAGAACACAAAAACTAGGTCTGGAAAATTATGTGAAAACAAAATATAATTACCAAAAAAGGAACATGGGTTTATTACCTATGGTGAAATATTTGTTAAGAATATTTCTCTATTTAGTTTTTCTTACACGAAAATTATTGAAAAACAATTACAATCTAGAAAATATGTGGACAAAATAATACTTACAAAAAATTTACCTCGAATTAATTACCTATTTCTTGATACTTTTTCTTAATTTTTGAACACTTGTAACTATTTTTTAATTTTTGAAAGTATAAATTTTTCCACATATGTTCTAGACTGACAAATCTGCGACCCCTTAAGCTCTCTCTCATTTAAGCAGACAAGTGGGACCCTCGCGAGGGATCCAATCAGCAATCGTTCTCCCTTTGTCTCTCATTTAATCTGACAGAAGGAGTCCACATAGATGAGCCAATCAGGATCCAGAGATCCCCTTCTCTCTCACTTAATCCGAGAAATGGAAAATCAAGCACGAGAAGTCAATCCCCTGTACAGGAAAAAAGAGGAGAGTATGATAAACTGGTGCAATAAGTCCAATTCTCCCCAATTTGATGAGTTTCATCCCGGGGATCGAAGTTGGGTTATGTGCAATTGAGTCCATGGATGCATGAAACCTTAAATTGAAGATAGAATGAACTAGGCGATGGCCTTAACTATGCAGAAGTCCAATCAATTGAGAAGAAAGGGTGCTAACTTGATCAATTGAAGAAAATGCATAAATTGGCATATGGATGTTACAGTAACAGCATATCAATTGGTGCTCCCCTATTGGCTATTGCTCTACGCTTTTAGAACCTTCTAGAGAAAGGATGATGGTGAAGGCTAGGTTGTTACACCAATTGCCATGCCACGAGCAATTCAATTCAAGCCTTTGGATTAAATGATGAAAGGATGAAGGGTTCAGATCAATTAAGCAATTCAAATCGGAAAATAGCTGCCACTGCTGGCCTATAAAAGGAGGTAGCTGTTATAGCACCAGTACTGATCCCTTTATATCATGCTTTCATATTGTTCCTTTATAAATAAAGAATACTAAAATTATAATACAAATGCCAATAGTTAATTTTTAAGCATTTTTTATATTTCCCTAATAAAAAAAACTAGCCTAAGTAAGTAAATCTTCTTCTTAAGCATGATTCTGGTTTTAGAAAGCAATTTTGAAATTAAAGCATTATTTTCCTTTTTCTGGTTTTTATTGGAAAATATGATATTTTACATGAGTCTTGCGAATTCCATCGAACTTTCATGCTTAAATCTGTTGCTTTAAGCATGCAAAATGCAAATTAGTTTGGATGTGGAAAAAGAAAGAGTCAAACCCAGTCAGCCGTCATGAATAAAATTAGAAATTAAGCAAAATAAAAATAGATAAACTTGCATTCATGCATATGCATCATAAATAAATTAGATTTTATTAAAAAAAAAAGTGAATTTAGATGTAGTACAAAAATGTTCCATACCAGAGATTGATCCATATTATAGATAAATATCTCTGTTTTCAAAGTCCAAAACAATCGAAATGCAAAAGACAAATTTCCAACCCATTTCCTCCCTTGAAAATGTGTCCTTTTGAATGCAAATTGTGGAGACAAAAAAGAATGCAAAAAGTTTGCAATTGAAGGTTCAGTTTTTTTTTTTTTTTTAACTCACTGTATCTTATTTACTAAATTCTCTACAATTATATTTAACTAGCATTCTCCCAATTCCTAAACAAAGGAGATTTGAGCAACACTCTGTAAGCTATGAAGATGATTGAAGATGAGATACCAAAGAAAATTAAATTAAGTATGTAATTTTATTTTTTTTGAGAACTCATTGAATGTAGTTTAATATATTCTGTACAATTAAATTTAACTAGCACTAATTCTCCCTTCTTGAATAAAGGAGATTGAAGCAACACTCTTTAAGCTATGAAGATGATTGAAGATGAGATACCAAAGAAAATTAAATTAAGTATTTAATTTTATTTTAGTAAACTGAAAGATTAGAGTGAAGTTATGATACTACCTTTAGAATTCGTCTTTTGAATGCAAATTGTGGAGACAAAAAAAATTGCAAAAAATTCACAATTGAAGTTTTATTTTTTTTTATTATTAAATTTTTTTAGAACTCACCGAATGTAGTTTAATAAATTCAGTACAATTAAATTTAACTAGCATTAATTCTCCCTTCTTGAATAAAGGAGATTGGAGCAACACTCTTTAAACTGAGAAGATGATTAAAGATGAGATACCAAAGAAAATTAAATTAAGTATTTAATATTATTTTAATAAACTGAAAGATTAGAATTGCTGTGGCTCTCACATTTATTCTGCATGTCCCATTGATATTCAAGCCTCCTCCCCCATAAGATTTTACAAGTTTGAGCAACTACTAATCCTCATTTAAAGATGGTCATTCCCTTCATAAAAAACCCAAATGAACATGCTCACTTATTTTCTTTTGCCAGTTCATATAAAACTAACAACTCAATAGGCCAAGTGGAAGCCCAATATAACTTTCCCCAAAACAAATCGAGACTCAAATAAGGCTGCAATTGTAAATTGGCCTGTTCAGGCCCAAATACGGTGGGCTCCAAGCTGCTGACTTGCTTAGTCTTTTACTGCTAAGCGTACCCAATAACATACTCCTGATACTCTCAGACTGTTGCAACAGAAAGATACTCTGAGACTGTTGCAACAGAAAGCACCAACAACTTCTCATGTCGCCCATCAGCTTTCAGTGTCCGATGAGACAGCATGTGCTCCACACGGGCAAGAATTGTGTTACATATCACACACACATATATATATATATATATATATATATATATATATATATCTGTCTGTCTGTGTGTGTGTGTGTGTGTGTGTGCAGCTTTTAAGGGTAAAGCTTTTCATCAGTCAAGCTTTCAAAAAGAAAGAAGGGTAATGCTTTTAGCAGAGCAGCTTTGCCTTCACAAAGCGCACAGACTAAAGAATCAAAACAGCCTGGTATATGGTTTGTGCGATGCATGTAGCTAAAACTACTCCGTTAAAATGATCATAATATATCTGTTAATGTAAAATGGTTTTCACACATGATCTTGTACGATAATATGAGAGTCTTCCCGAAATTTTTATTAATAGGAAAAAAATAAAAAATATATCTACAATAGAGAAGGAATTTGCGGAAATTTGATATATAAGAAAAACGTAATTGTTTGTAATGTCTAGAGGATGTTATAGATCAAAATGTTCAGATTTGCGAAATCACATTAACCACTAATTAACGAAACCATGGGAAAACAAAATTCGGGATGTTATTTTCTATCACGTCCAGACATTTTGAAATAAAAATAAATAAAAAATTTCCAGGCCGTCATAGAGAAGAACGACAAGAGTTCAAATGATGGTAAAAAGAAATTTTGTTGGTCCGCTGCTTTATTTTTTATGGCTCTCTAGACGTTCTCAACAACAACGTCCTGATTTTTATTTTATTTTATTTCCACTTGGTCAAGGCTGTTGTTCTCTGTAACGTCTAGGTTTTAATTTTTTTTTCAAGACCGCTGGACCTGACTCTTTCTAACGTTCAGAACCATCACATAATTAATTAGTTAATTACAATTCACTTATCTGAACGTTGTGTTCTATAACGTCCTCTGCACGTTACAGACAATCACGTTTTTCTTATATATCGAATTTGAGCGAAATCCTTCCCATTCTCGTAACTTTTTATTTATTTTTCTATTAATAAAAATTTCGGAGAGTCTTCTTGGTAGAATAATTAGTAATAGACGTGGTTTAGTGGTCCGACGATTCCAATGAAGATAAACTGACAATAGTGAACAATGAAAGTATATAAGTTGTACGACCAAATGTATGAATTAATTTTTGAATTGTAATATGGAGGCTCCACCGCACTGATCCTCTGAAGTAACTCAAATTTTAAGTTTGGAACAGACCGTCCGACCCGGATCTGGATCAATTCTATCGAGGTGAATCTATGGATCTCTTTAATATTTGTGCCAAATTTATTTATACTAATAGCTCATAACTTAAATAAGAGAAAATATTATTTTTGACCTTTAAAGCTTGTTTATACTCAATTCTTTTTTTACGAAATTTTATACATTTTAAGAGCGTAATTATTATTCTCTTTCTTTCAACTTCTGTGATTTTGATGGCCCACGTTTCGAGTCGGGGAGGAAAATAAATTATTTTGTATTAAAAAAGACGAGTTTAGATGTCTTTATTTTTTATATTTTTATCATTTTTTCACTATTTAATTTTTTAATAACAAAAATTTATATATAAAACACAGTTAGAAATTATTTAAATAATTCTTTATACACGTACATAATAAATTATCACTTTTGCATTTTATTTTTTATGAATTAATAAGCTCAAAAATCAATAATTCAAAAATTACCCACATGATTGTATTTTTAATCATGTCTTTCATTTAAAAATCCAGGAACCAGTAGCAACTCCAGAAAATAAGTATATGCTAAATCAAAAATGTGTTTCTATAGGGACCCACTTGTCAAAACTAAGAACCAAGGAATCAGACTGGAGATAAGTACGAAGAAGAATTTGATTTTCGTCCTTTGATTAGCATGTAAAAATTTTAAAAAGGGATTCCAAATTGAAACTATCAAGCGTAAAAAAAAATGTTAAAGGCACTTTTTACACTAATATAATCTACTAATAAACTAAAATATGACATTGAAATTAAAAAATAAAAACAAAAAAATCTCACTCCTTCGCCTTTCTGGGTCTTGATTTGTCGCGTCTATCACAAAAATGAAAACTTAAATAAATAATCATGGGTTCATCACAGCTCACATCCCAGTTCTTCACATTAGATTTTAATTTGTATATTAAGTCCATTTTTAGACAAAAATAATTAAATAGTGTAATATAAACATTCAAAATTGGCCATTAAAATATTCACTACATATTTATTATTATTGTTATTGTTATTGTTATTGTTGTTCTTGTTGTTATTGTTATTGTTGTTATTGTTGTTATTGTTATTATTCTTATTATTATTATGCTAAAATGTAATAATTCAGGTAGTGTTTCATTCAAATTAAGTTTTGTTATAAAGATTTGGCAGTTAGTGTGCCAAGTGTAATATGTTCCATATTTTTCAACCCATATCACTGTTGGGACAGGAAAAAAAATAAACAATAGATCTAAAAACAACTGAGCAATTGACAGTAGATCCAAGTACACGAAGCACCAGCATTAATTGCACCACACAATTGACATACGGTATATGTGCCAATTCTAAACACAATCACACTCTGAGGCATCCCTCCTTTCCCACTCCACTTCCTTTCTTCCCCTAATTTCTCCTTCGACCGATGCTGCTTCAATTTCACGCAAAAATCGGAACGATAACAAGAGGGAGGGCACGCAAGTTGACCGATTTAGCACTGATTCCACATAGTTTTAACGCAAAAATCATCCAACCGCGTAAATCGGCCAAAACTCGGCTTGGCCGATTTCGTTTTGACTCGGCCGAGTCAACTCGGAATCGGCCAAATTTCGGAAACATGAGCTTGAGTCTACAATAATATTATATAATGTCTTAATCGGAATGTACATCAAGTAAAGCAAGAGATCTGAGAGCGGGAGAGAGCGAATATTGATTTCTTTTTTTAATGCCTCCAATAAAGCTGAGAAATCCAAAGATAAAAGTAGCTGAAATTGATTATTATCCTATAAATTCATAATTTAATGCAGCCAAAGTCCATGAATAGTTCTATGAGTGGAAAAAAAACAAAGTATGGAACTTGTAATACAAGCAAAGGATAGTACATATTAATAGGAAAGCAAACATAGACGAAAGAAGCATACACAAGTGGTACAAAGAAGAACATAACGTAAGAAAACAAAATTACAAGTTCAAATTGAACGGTATAAGAAACAAGCCAACTATAATGAATAAATTAATGAACTGGACTCAGCAAGCTTCACCGTATTTCCACAGAGGGAATATGCTTTATTTTCCATTGGTCTTCTCCTTGCAGTTTAGAATTGACCCTATACGAAGCACATACAATCAACTCTTGAAGGTTGACCAGATATTGCAAGTCAGGAACTATCTGCAGCTCCCTACAAGCAAGCCTGAGTTGGTTGAGCATGGGCATAGCACCCTCCTCTATTTTCCATTCCTCCAAACCTCCCCCGGAGCAGACCATATGTTTTCCATCAGCTGCTTTAATGGACCAACCATCTAGTATGAGTACCCTGAGGTTTGGCAACTTCTCTAGTTGGGGCATCGGGTCTTCCTCAAATTCAATGTTCCAAAGTATTAGCTTAAACAGATGGGGTGGGAACAGGGTACAGTCACTAACTTCTTTCCTGGGCCATCTGCCCCATATCAGTCTGAATGAGTGCAAACGGTTGTGGTCACTGAAGGCTGAGATGCAATCTGGAAATGTGATTGACTTTTCGCCTTCCATTTCTAAATGCAGAGAACCCAGATAATTTAGTTTGGCTAACAAATTGATCAAGGGTTCCCCTGCAACATCTTCAGGTATAACAAACCCCAAGTTACGAATATTGGGAAAAGTAGGCAATTCTGCAACCCAGTCTTGCCTAGCTCTCACCCCTTTTAAGGTCAGTAAACTTTGTAAGTCTGCTGCTGATGGTGGTCCCTCCGGAGTTGCATTACACCTCCTACAGTAGTTGAGTTTGATATGCCTCAACTGTTTGTTACCCCAAAAGGACGGGCGTAACTCACCGTGACTGTTACAAAACCAAGTATGCACCGTTTGAAGATTCAACATATAAGTTAAAGGAGATCTCTTTAAAACTCTAGCAGTGGGAAACCGGCAAAATCCATAAAATTTACTTTCAAGCCCGAAGTACTTTAAGGTTGTCAGGGCGTTCAAGCCCTTCAAACAGTTTGTCCCATATAAATATTCGACCGGCACCGTACTCATGTGTAGAACTCGTAGCATTTCAAACTTATTGAAATTTGGTACATCTCCAAAATTTATCAAAGAACGAATTCTTTTTTTGCAAGCATGTTCTATCATCTTATCGTCATAACCGTGAAGCGCAACCCGACGTGCACAAGTGCTACAACTCAAGTTGGTGTCATTCTTCGAGACTACCATTAGAAAATTATCCTCCTTAGCTTTTTGAATGGCTAGATCCCGTAGGAGATCATGGATATGACAGTACTTGATTTTACCTATGCAAGATCTCTTTGAGACTTGCACCATGCACCTGTTAGTTTCCACAAAAGTTGGATATTAATTATTAATATATTCAATGCGGAACTAAGAAAGAAATATATGACCAAATTAATCCTAAGAATACAAGTACATAATATTGTAATCATAATTAACTAATTTTGATTTTTTTTAATGATATATAGTGTTGAAATTGCCATTGGTTTTCACAATGAGCATGTCAAACAAAAATTTTTAGAACGTATTGCAAATTAATATAACATGGGAAGCATTGATTGTGTAAATAAATTATTCAATTATTATCTGGTAAGCTATATTTTATTTTTAAAGGTTATAAATTTATTTTTAACTTCATCAGTTTAAAGGATTTCATTGATGGAAAAGAAGAATGAAAATACTAGTAAATATACAGTAATTGGACTTCTTTGTAAAAAAATAAATTTTGGGCTATCGGCAAAAAATTCCCAGGATCTTCGGCGAAAAAAAGCCATTAAATAAGCTAATATATATAATCTATGAAAGGATAAAAATCAAACAAACCTCATTAATGACCCAAGATTACTTCCTCTCTTATCACCGAGAAATAAAAATAATGCATAGTATTTTGGTGTACTAATTGATTTTAGATTTTAATGATTTCTTTAAGCAAAATTGGAATCTGATTTCTAAATGAATATTCCAGATTAATTAACTAAAATTGAATTAGAAATTACTATTCCATTATTGTGCAATTTAGAATTTAATCTGTAATTTTAACATGTGGAATTATTTTAATAATTAAAGATTGATGATTAAGATTAATGAACACTGCTACATCCATTAGGAGATATTTGTTCTTGAACTATTATCAAAATAGGCTAGAAACATTAATATATAAGAAATTAAAAAAATCTACCTCATGTTTATTAAATATCGAAACATTACTGCAATTTCATTCAATTCGTTCTTTCTATTGTCTTTTAACAAACAAATACAATAAAATTGAAGTTGATCAAAACAGTCCATTCACATTGTTAAGTCAAAATATCTTCCATTCAATTCTCAATTCTCAAATTTTAACCAGTGAACCGAATTAAAAAAAAATGGTACTGGTATCAAGTATTTAGTATCATTTGAATATTTTGGATTAAATTTTAAGTAATCCTTAATAAATATTAATATTGAATTTATTAATGAGTGAGGCTACGGTGCTAGCATAGCACCAATTGGGTCCATGCTACGGCTCAAAATTTGACTTTTCAAAATCCTAACGGTCGATCCGAACCATTCAACATGATTATAAAATGAATATGTACTTGCAAACCAAATTTTACATTTTTTCGAACTTTTTTATTATTTTTTCGAAAATCACTTGATCTGAACATTCTGGACCATCCAAAAACAGCATGTCTAAAAAAATAGTAAAAAAATTCGAAAAAAATGTAAAATTTGGTTTGCAAGTACATATTCATTTTGTAATCATGTTGAATGGTTCGGATCGACCGTTAGGATTTTGAAAAGTCAAATTTTGAGCCGTAGCACGGATCCAATCCGTGCTATGCATAGCACCGTAGCCTCACTCTTTATTAATATCTTTATTTCCAAAGGGTTAAAATTAGTGCATTGGAAATTAATTTGTGCTTAAGTTTGAATTATATGTGAAATCAAACTCATCTCATTTATCCGCTATTTTAAAAGAAAAATTAGGACTTCGGCCGTGTACATGAATGAATAAAAAAAGAAAATACTAATTGAAGTAAGCAATAATAGTAAAGATATGACTTATGTCAAAAGAAGAAAATAAGATTGAATTTACTATGTTATAAATATATAACGTTTGATATACTTTAAAAACAAAAGAGAGAATCTCAAAGAATTATTAAAACTGGGTTAGGAAAATTACGAGAAAGAAAAATGAACCACCCATGATTGAAATTGGTTTGAGTCGTATACAAATTAAGCAATTGGAAAATGAATTAAACTGGAACTTAGAGAATAAGAAAAGCTTGAAAATATTAAAACAAAAGCAAATAGAAATCATTAGTAACAGGTGGAATCATGTTTTAGAGAGACAAGCTCCACGGATATAAACAAATTGAGTAGTGATAATGTTATATTCCGTCACATTGAATTTTTATTTTATTTTTTAGTTAAATTTATTCACATAAATTATTCTGAGAGGTTTAAGAACGACTACTATACATATTGAAATAGTATTTTTATATAATAAAAGGGTAATAGAAGTTCTTAATATCACAAGCAAGCAAATAATTAAATGACTCTAAAACCCATGTACTATGACATATAAAATCATTTGAAAATTGATTCAATTAAAACAAGACTTTTGTACTAATATTCTGAAATATTTCCCTTTTCAAATATTTAGAAATGTACAAAATTTTGAAACTCAGGAAGTAATTAACTGAAAGATTCAGAAAAATAATGACGTTAAAAAGGAGAGTTAAAAATGATTCATTCAATTAGTTAGTACAGTTAAAAAGGAGAATTTTACAAATTTCCAGACTGGAACTAAATTCCGCATTGAGAGAATGTTTGATCTCTTACATGTTCCACTTTATGTAAATTTTAGGTAACGCGGAAAGGAAATTAGGGCAAGGTCAGGAGCTAGTGAAGGAAGAATAAGCGGGAAGACTTAAAGAAATGGCTTCCACAATTTTTGAGAAGCAGAGAGGTGTACATGTCTGACAAATAAGCATCCTCCAAGACCACTTTAATTTTCAATACTGATCATATTATTTTTAGTATCATAGTTAACTAGACATATCAAACTAGAATTGGGGCCTAACAATGTTGGGTTTGCATTGCGGTAGCATGGAAAGAGAGTACAAGGCTGGAGTACAAGACTGTTGTAATTATTTCTTTCCATCTCACACACCCAAATAGGAGCTCTAAATACTATTTATACTAGCGCATTGGATTTTCTATATAATACATGTTTCTGGTGAATTCCTTGCCATTGATTTTCTATAGTGTACATAATACACATATTTAGAGTCTTCTACATATAATATACTACATTAGAAATTTCTAGTAGTTTCTTTATTACCGACTATATAGGTCGGCTTAATAATTTCATGAACAACCCAGAAAGGAAGGATAATGGGCTTGGGCCTTCCGGTGTTGTTAAAACTTCAACACTGGACATATCATGGTGGTTACTATTTCGATACAATCGGAGAGGAGCCGAACTCCCATCATGATTTTGACACATATAATTGCAAAATTTGGTTGTCTAATTTATAATTTAGCAAAATTAATTAAAGGTACAAACATATGATAATTATTTGGTATAATTGCATTTCCAGTATCATAATGTGGATTTGATGCATAGAATAAAATATCAACCATGTTTATTTAAAGAAAACTAGAAAGACTATATATATGTAATTGCAGTTGACAAGATAATTTAATGATAATAAATATAAATTACCTTTGCACAAGTTCCTCCAAATAGCTTTCAGCAATGTCCTCAAGTAACCAATCTTGCGTTATGAATCCTTCTGCAATCCATAACTGAATCAGAGTTGTTGCTTTTATTTGATAGTCCTCAGGAAAAACACCAAAATACATGAAACAAGGCTTGAGAGCAATTGGCATATCCTCATAACTGGTGGATATAACACCTGACCCCATATTTTGCCAATCCATATTTTTCTTCACCTCATCCCATTTAATGTAATCGGGATTTTTTCTTGATAAAATTCCGCCAAGCAACACTAATGGTAGAGGCCATCCACCACATTTTTGTGTAAATTGAGTTACTAGGGGAAGTAAATCATTGGGGCATTCATTTGCAAATCGATTGGGGAAAACCTTCTTCAGCAATAGTTGTTTGCTATCTTCTTCATTTAAGGGTTGTATCTCATGTGGCTTAGATATTTTATCAGCCATTTGAGGAATCTCAATGAACCTGAAATAATCAGACGCAAAACATGAGAATCGTATTTTATTATTAGGAATCATTAATTTTACAATGGTTAATTTTACAACCTTAACAATTATCTACGAAAATCAACCCAAATTTAAAAACTTAATAATAAATTCATAGATATATTCTTGGACCATATAAATAGTCATATCAATCAGATTTTTGTAATTCAGAAATTGTTTGAAGATACATGAAGCCGCTAATTTTGAACCTTGACATATGAAATTATTTTATTTACGGTAAAAGACATCAAATCTTATCGTATTTCATTAATTGCATCATATGTGGGTAATACAGATTGCGTCTTTAATGTTGGATTTCAAATTTAAAATAAATGCAAGCAAACCTGGTAGTAATTAACACTCGACTTCCGTTATTAGCATCAGGAAGGGCATCCTGAAGTAGAGTCCAAACGTTATTGCTTAGCCATACATCATCCAATACAACTAGATATTTCCTCTCTCTCATGCAATTGTTAAGCTCAGTAATTAAATACTCCTCTCCCTCATTCTGCCTCTCTGATCCAATCTCCTTTTGCATCTTCATCAAAATATCAATTAACTTGTATTCTTGTGAAATAGTTAACCACATGGAGATGCCGAAGTGACCTTTAACATCAGCACTATGAAATACATAAAATAAATTAATTACATAATTAGTATACAAGGAACACTTATACATGCACGTTGGAAGTAAACACATTTAAAGAGTTTACCAAACTATATGGATTTCAACACAGGCTGCGAAATACTTATATTTATTGTTGAGCGAGGCTACGGTACTATGCATAGCACGGTTTGGTCCGTGCTACGGCTCAATATTTGAGTTTTCAAAATTCTAAGAGTCGATCTGAACCATTCAACATGATTATAAAATGAATATGTACTTGTAAACCAAATTTTACATTTTTTCTAATTTGTTTACTATTTTTTTAGATAGGTAGAAAAAATCACTTGATCTGAAAATTCTGGACCATCCAAAAACAGTGATTTTTTACCTATCTAAAAAGATAGTAAAAAAAATCGAAAAAATATAAAATTTGATTTGCAAGTACATATTCATTTTATAATCATGTTGAACGGTTTGGATCGACCGTTAGGATTTTGAAGACTCAAATATTGAGCCGTGGCACAGACCAATCCGTGCTATGCATAGTACCGTAGCCTCACTCTTTATTGTTCTATGTTAGATGCACTAATGATTGAATTGTTTTATATTCAAAGAGCATGTTAAGAAACATCATACATTTAATTTGTGGTAATCTCTCTCCGCCTAAATAACCATTTTTATTCAATATCTATTAATACTTTGAGGGGAAATTAAAAAATTAAAAAATAAACCATTTATATTAATGTTCAGTATATCTTATATTTATGGATAAGTATAACACACATTTTCTAAAACAATGAACTCACTATGTTTTTGAGCAGTAGTTACCTTTTGTAGACGCCTTTCGCGAGTGTACTTTTTCCTGAACCACCGGCCCCAACTATTGAGATCACTGATCGCCTCTTATTATTTATATCCATGAGCTGGTCGACAATTGTTTTTCTATCATCTTGAAAGCCGACAACCTCCATTTCATCTATGTCAGGATGAATGGATGCCGGCCTTATAGTCTGCTCTGCACTAGTTTGTTCGAGACCTTCTATTCCATACATTTCTTTGTTTTCTTTGATTTCACAGAGCCTCTGATGGATCTTGTCTATCTCCTTACCTAGTTTGTGTTTTACAATCGGTTTCATGGACATCTTGCCTATCTTTTTCAGTACATTCCGAAGGCCTTCCGGTCTACCTCCACCAACCTCCGCCAAAAACTTCTCTATTACATCTTCAATCGAAGACCCAACCTCCTGAACCTCATTCACCCATTGTTTTACCCTCTCATTTTTGTGACGTTTTGAATCTGCATCTTTCAAGAAAGACTGGATCCATTTGAGGTCGCGTTGAACCCGGTTGACCTTGTCATGTACCCCGTAAAGAAAGAGTGCTTCCTGAACAACCACATCGGCCAGCTTGCGAAGAACAATGTTGACGATAGTCTCAGCCATCACTTAATTTGTAGAAGAAGTGTGCGGAGTAATTAACGATAAGGTGGATTTATAGTTGGTTTGTCTCAGTGTATTAGTAATTAACGAGAAGGTGGATATGGATCTCCTTGCTCTATCGATTTCTTGGTTTCATCTCTTTGCAGGGGGGTGGGGTTTTTATAAACGACAATATCAGTTTAGTCCTCCTGACACAACAATATTACTAAACATTTCATTTTTGCTATTACACCTCTGGTTTTTCGAAAACGTTGATTTTTTACATATGTTTTAACTGTGTCGCTCATGTACTTAGGGAAAGTGGGAGACACAAAATTATTTGCGAAGATGTATACGACCATTATATATATTTTTACTTCAATTATTATTCCAAACAGGAGACCATTATATATATATATTTTTTTTACTTCACTATATTCCATTTTAAAAAAAATGATTATTTTTATTTTAAACGGTTTAACAGCTATATGTATAATTTCTCAACGTATTCACAATTTATTGTAAACTCATTCATTCAGACTGCTAAAAATTGTTGAATTTTATTTTTTGTAATTAAATAACAAAATAAACAATCGATATGTAGGATACTAAATGGATGGGTTCAGAAACCTTGCATTTAGTCAGTTGTTTTGGTATTTAGAAAATTCAGTATTCTATTGAAATATTTGAATAACAAAATGAGTTGTAAGCACATGCTTTTACACAATATATACTGTGTCGCTAAACTTTAAGGAAAATATATATATATTATTGTTAAAAATTTAAAATAA
The DNA here is from genome assembly GCA_025461045.1 of Carex parvula. NCBI lineage: Eukaryota > Viridiplantae > Streptophyta > Magnoliopsida > Poales > Cyperaceae > Carex > Carex parvula. Next base: position 54,974 of record JAJGRW010000206.1, on the reverse strand, counting down.
ATATAATATATAGGCAAAGAAAATTCCGCAAGACTGAATTCTTTATTCGGATCAGATTTGATCAAAATCAAAATCAAAATTTGTGTTACTACCTACGTAGGAGAATATGGACTCATGCATCTTTTAGGATTACGATCCTCTCCAATTGTACGAAATTATTAATCCCTAGAGCATTTGATTTTGACACTTAATTTGTTTAATTCCCATATTCGATGGTAGAGATCAAAAGAAAGAAATTGCTGAAGTCCTCTACTTTGCGGTTGGCTGTCATGTTTTTGTGCCTCCATCATATTTTTGTTTTTCAAATATTAATAATCTATAATTTTAATTTTAAATATCAAAATAAAACCATAAGATTTGATTTATATGACTTTCTCTATGTATACATAGAATATTACGATATTTCAACTTTATTTTGATTAGTATGGATAAATTATCACTACTACAAAAATAGTCATTGTACACTGCACATTGTACACGGATTTGGCAATTTTATTAAAAACCGTGTACCAAATATGATTTTTTACTTGCCCAAAAGATCTGCACGATTTCTACACGGCTAATTAGTTAATAATCAGTGTAGAATTATTAGAGAGAGCTACACGGTTTATTAGAAACCACAAATCTGTGTGTAAAGATGTACGTGTGCAAATAATTGAGAGAGCTACACGGATTGTTATTAAATATCCGTGTAGGAATATATACACGGATTTTTGATAATATATCCGTGTAGAAATGGTAGAATTGTACACGGATTAAGAAGTAAATAGCCGTGTGTGGTTAGTTGGAGAGCTACACGGATTAATAAGTAAATATCCGTGTATAAAAGTGTAGGGTTTTAATGTCTTCACCATCCAGCGCCGTTTTGATCAAGTCTTTTATATATGCACCTCTGTACATCTCTCTGAACTGAGCTTTTTCCTATCAGATTTCTGCGAATTGAGGCCAGCAGCTGAGATCTGAGATCTTTGAAGTTGGTATTTTCTCCTCTCCATCTTTCTAAGGTTAGTAATATGTATTTAAATCATTTCTTCCTCTAATTTTCTGTTATTTATGCTTATTTAGGTCATTTCATGCATGCTTGATTTCTTAATTTTAGATGTAATTAATTAGTGTATTGTGGTCCAATAACCGACCTATAGATGCTTTTAGGTCCATGCCCGTTCAAAATTAATCCAATAGGGATTAATTTTGGATAGTCCCCGTTTTGGGACTGCTCTTTGAATATTATGTCTCATTTAGGATGTGAACACATATTAGCGGGATTTAATTAGTATTTGAGGAAAGTTCGATAGTATTTTCCCTTATTGCTCCTACGAGTATGTGGTTCGTACGCATACTTGAGGAGTTAAGGAGAAATGCTGCCGAATTTTTCTCAAATACTAATTAAATCTCGCTAATATGTGTTCACATATGAGACATAATATTCAAAGAGTGGGTTAGGATTGTAAACCGGCCCTTTGTAAGCCCAAAATTTTGTTACAATGGAGAATGTTGACCATGCATGATTAATTGATCAAATCATTTTTTTAATTTAATTTACAGATGGATCGAAGTTGGATGTATGAAATGCGACGTGACAGTGAAGAATATTTGATTCGCGTTGATGAGTTTATAAAATTTGCTGAGAGTTATAGAGTGAAGAAAAAAAAAGAAGACATTTTGTGTCCTTGTAAAGATTGTAAAAATTTATTAAGAGTTTTGGACATCGAAGAAATTAGAGCTCATTTGATTTGTCGGGGATTTAAGAAGAGATATACATGTTGGTTCATGCATGGTGAGAAATTTGGGGAAAGTAGTAGTGCCAATAAAGATTGTAATCGTGAATTGAATGATGAGAATGTTAGAATTTCTGATAATTTTGAACTTGATTGGAACGAGAATTATGAGAGTGTCGAAGATTCTGATAACGTCGAACCCGGAAACGACGATGATGCGATGGAGATGAATTTTGATGAAAATGTAGAACACGAGTTTACTGAAAATTTGGAGGAAATGTTACGTGATGTGGAAGATGAAATTAGTGATAAAAATTATGATAAATTTCAAAATTTGTCTAATGAATCCAAGAAGCCGTTGTATCCCGGGTGTACCAATTTTACAAAACTGTCAGCTGTGTTGAAATTATTAAACTTAAAAGCAGACAATGGTTGGAGCGATAAGAGTTTCACGTCCTTATTACAGCTTTTACGAGAAATGCTCCCAGATAACAACGAGTTACCCGGTACAATATATCAGGCAAAGAAGTTGATATGTCCAATGGGGTTGAAGATCGAAAGAATACATGCATGTCTGAATGACTGTGTATTGTATCGTAACGAGTACGAGGCCATGCATGTCTGTCCTAAATGCGGTGTTTCACGGTATAAACGTCGTAAGGACCAGGTCACTGATGATTGTAACGAGGACACAAATGGCCGGCCTCCGGCTAAGGTGTTGTGGTATTTGCCGATAATACCGAGATTCAAACGGTTGTTTGCGAATCCCAAAGATGCAAAATTATTGCGCTGGCACGAAGAAGAGCGCAAAAATGACGGTAAACTAAGGCACCCGGCTGATTCTCCTCAATGGAGAAACATTGACAGACATTTCAAAGAATTTGGTTCTGAAATGAGGAACCTTAGGATTGTGGTGAGCTCAGATGGAATGAGTCCGTTTGGAAGCATGAGCAGTCGGCACAGTACTTGGCCAGTTCTTTTATGCATCTACAATCTTCCTCCTTGGTTGTGCATGAAACGCAGATATATAATGATGTCATTACTAATCCAAGGACCCAGACAACCCGGAAATGACATAGATGTATATCTCGCACCATTAATCGAGGACCTCCAAAAATTGTGGCGTGATGGCGTGATGGCGTCCCGGTGTGGGATGCGTACATGAAAGAGACCTTTAACTTGCGGGCCATGGTGTTTTGCACCGTAAATGATTTCCCCGCGTATGGGAATTTGTCGGGTTACATTTGCAAAGGAGCAAAAGCGTGCCCGATCTGTGAAGATGACACGCAGGTGCTGAGGTTGAAAAATTGTCAAAAGAATGTATTCATGGGGTATCGTAGGTTTCTTCCTATTAATCACCCATATCGTAAGAAGAAGATGGCATTCAATGGGAAAATTGAGCTTGGAGTGGCTCGTCATCCATTAGACGGGGAGAGTGTCTTCCAACGGGTAAAAAACATTGATGTTGTTTTTGCAAAATGCGCCAAAGCACCACCGAAGAATATTTGGAAAAAGAGGTCCATATTTTGGGAGCTACCGTACTGGAAATATTTAGAAGTGAGGCATTGCCTAGATGTCATGCATGTTGAAAAAAATGTCTGCGACAGTTTAATTGGTTTATTATTGAACATTCCGGGGAAGACTAAAGATGGTATTAAAGTGAGAAAAGACATGGTAGAGATGGGAATACGACACGAGCTCGCACCGCAGGAGAAATGGAAGCGCACATACCTACCCCCCGCACTGTGCACAATGTCAAAGAAAGAAAAAACAAGCTTCTGTGAATGCATCAATGGTATAAAAGTCCCATCAGGGTATTCTTCGAATATTAAGAAGCTGGTGTCGATGAAGGACCTGAAGTTGATTGGTATGAAATCCCACGACTGTCATGTTTTAATGACACATATAATCCCGTTGCAATTAGGAGAATTTTACCAAAGCACGTTCGTCAAACCATTACGAAGCTTTGTTCTTTCTTCAATGCAATAAATTCCAAAGTGATAGACCATATAAAATTGGACTCTTTGCAAAAGGAGGTCGTCGTTACTCTTTGCCAACTTGAGATGTATTTTCCGCCATCTTTTTTCGATGTTATGGTTCACCTTGTTATTCATCTTGTGAGAGAAATTAAGATTTGTGGTCCTGTGTTCCTTCGGTATATGTATCCATTCGAGAGATACATGGGCATCTTGAAAAAATACGTAAGGAACTGACATCGATCCGAAGGTACCATTATAGAAGGATATTCCACGGAGGAGGTGATTGATTTTTGCACCAACTACTTGACCGGTGTGGATCCTATTGGCGTTCCAAAATCTCGATACGAGGGAAGGCTCCAAGGAGTCGGGACAATTGGGTTGAGAGCCGTAGTTGCTGATCTAAATAAACTACAAAAGGCACATTTTATTGTACTACAGCACATGATAGATGTTGCTCCCTATATAGATGAGCACATGACAATCCTTCAACAACAAAACTACACGAGAAGTCAGATGTGGCTTACTAACAAGCATAATCGTTCTTTTGTAGGATGGCTGAAAGAAAGAGTGAAGTCACACCCCGTACCTGAAATTGTTAAACTGCTTGGCGAAGGACCCCAAATTGTTGTTAGAACATTCCAAGGATACGAGATTAACGGATATACATTTTACACTAAATCCCAGAGTGACAAGAGCACGACGCAAAACAGTGGGGTGACGTTGGTGGCGACCTCTCAAGAATTCAGTAGATCTGGAGATGGCCGGGCTGTAATAGCATCAAAGTCATATTATGGCGTTATTGAAGAAATTTGGGAGCTCATTTACAGTCCTCACCTGAGCATTCCCGTGTTTCGGTGTCAATGGGTCAAAGACCGAGGTGTTAAAGTTGATAACGACGGGTTCACACTCGTTGATTTTAACAGGGTTGGGCATGTTGATGATCCGTTTATACTCGCCAAGCAAGCCACTCAAGTCTTTTATGCCACTGACCCGAGTGATGATAGGTTGAGCGTCGTCCTATCCGGAAAAAGAAGGATTGTCGGGGTAGAAAATGTCGTCGATGAAGAAGAGTACGACCAGTTTGACGAAGTACCTCCATTTTGTACTGATGTGCAAACTGAGGTAGCAACACTTGAAGGGGTAGACGAAGCTGACTACATGCGGTCCGACCACAATGAAGGATTATGGGCCGAGGGTACTGTTCAAATAGTGGAAAAAAAGAGAAAAAGAAAAAAAAAGGTTTATGTATAATATTTATTTTGTTTAAAACCGTGTAGCTTTTAATATTACAACTTTAGCTTATAATATATCAAATAAAAAAGGAAAAAAAAGAGAAAAAAAAAAGAGAAAAAGGAAAAAAAAAGGTTTATGTATAATATTTATTTTGTTTAAAACCGTGTAGCTTATAATATTTCATTTAAATATTTAAGTATTAAAAATTTAAATAAAAATTTTTGTAAGAAAAATATCAAATATTAGGTTCCTCTAGTTCAAAACGGATATCAAATTTTTTTTAGAGGTAATAGTATTACTTTTCAAAATTTTCAAATATTAGTCCAAATATTAGTATTAGTTATCAAAATATTAGTTAAAACATTTATTAATAAAAATAAAATATATATTAGATTTTAATATTTTAGTAATCGGTACAAGTTTTTAAATATTAGAAATATACAATTTTAGTTAATTTATTACCTCCTAGAAATACAAAAAGCCATTTTAATTTTTTTGAACTTTCGTACACGGACTATTAGCTAATAATAAGTGTCTAAACACTATTTGCACACAGTTTGTTACGTACAACCGTGTAGAAATTGAAGAGAGCTACACGGACTTTTAGTTAAATGTCCGTGTAGAAATAGATTTGCACACGGACTTTTAACAAATGTCCGTGTAGAAAGACATTTGCACACGGTCAATCATTTAAAAGTCCGTGTATAATGAGGAAAACATTATTATTTCAAAAGCCTTCTCTGCCAAATTTTTCATAAGTTCGAAAAACCTCCCAGAACCGGTTAAGTTCCAAAAACCTCCAAAAAGCCTCCGAGCACTTCACCGCCTCGCCCGCCTCACCGCCTCACTGCCTCGCCCAATTCACCGCCTCACCGCCTCACTGCCTCGCCCGATTCACCACCTCGCCCGCCTCACCGCCTCACCGCCTCGGAAAATTAGGGTCTCTCTCTCTGTGGTTAGCGTCTCTCTCTCTCTCTCGTTATTTTGCAATAGGGGTTTTCTGTGCATTGGGAGAAACTTAAAAAACAAAACAAACAAAATAGGGGTTTTCTGCCTAAGCCCGAATGCACTAGTTTTATTTATTTTGAAAAGAGTAAATTTTAACAAGAGGTCAGAAAAATGTGTTCAGAAAAATGTGTTAACAAGAGTAAATTTTATATATTTGGCATATTTGTTCATTTTAGCAAGAGGTCAGAAAAATGTGTCAAATTTGTGTTATATTTGTGTTATATATAGGAAGAGTAAATTTGTGTTATATTTGTGTTATATATTTGTGTTATAAATATTTGGCATATTTGGCATATTTGTGTTATATATATTTGGCAATTAAAAAACTCTGCATTTAAACCTTTGCATTAGAATAAAAGTGTCAAATTTGTCTTTGCACATAAAACTTTGCTTTTAAACCTCATGGATTTAGAGGTAATTTTAAGATTCAAATGAAAAAATAGATTTTACCATTTAAAAAACTGAACTTTGAAAACTCATAGAAAATGGAAATAAAATCAGAAAAATGCGAAGTTTAAGTCTAAATATGATGGCACATAGATATGTAACAATATTTAATTTCTTGCAGAACCATGTCGGTTGAGGATGAGTATGTAGATATGATGGCAAAAGAGGAGCAGCAAGCTACTGCCTCATCAGAAAGAAGGAAAAGAGGGCCGACAATGTGCACGGGCACGTCCGAGCAAAAGCAGTTGGAAATCTGGTTCACGGAAGACGGGCGTGCGCAGGGTGATAAACGGATCAAATACTCAAATTGGTGTACGAGTTTGGTGAGGCAAAAAGCGAGTATCCTTGTAGAGAGATGGGATCATTTTACGGACGAGGAGAAGGACGAGTGGTGGAACATGGTGAAGGTAAAGTGCCTAACAACTCGTTGCTTTATTTTCACTGATGTATCTATACTTGAATACACTAAATTTTGGTGTCAATCAGGCTCAGTGGAACATCCCGAACGACGTTCCAAAGGTTAAGACTTTGAAGATTATGAATGCGGGCTGGAAGCAATTCAAGAGCACGTTGAAGACGGATTTCATGGAGAAAGGGAGAAATCCGGTAGGCTACTACAAATGGCTAAAACAAGAGGACTGGGAGGCGTTTCAAGCTTTGAAGTCGACCGAAGAGTTCCGGGTATCTAACTCGTGCCAAACTTATGCTTATTATTTATCGATATGTACTTATCTTTCTAAAACTAACTGATCGTTGCATTGTTTCTGTGAAGGCAAAAAGTGATGAAGGCAGGAAGCTCGTTGCCTTCAACAAGTATCCACACCATCTAGGGTCAGCTGGTTACGAGGGTAAGAAGGCAGAATGGAGGAAAATACTGGACCAAAACAAGGATTCTGACTCACCCGTGGTTAGGATCCAAAATCCTAGGGGCCAAGATTGGTTCATGGGTAGATCCGAGGTAACCGCTGACGGGAGGATAGTACTCCCAAAGGATTTGCAACCCGTGGCTCAAAGAATGGTAAGAGTCCTTTGTTATTACTTTGTGACACTCATGTACAAAATTATAACTCCGAAGGTACATCACTGATCTTTTGCTATAACTAATTCTTCTACTTGAACAGTTGGAGGTGGAGGAGGAGGTCAACTCGGGTGCCCGGAGTGTCGAAAGACAAAATGATTCACTGGCCGCAGCGCTCGAGAATCCAGAACACCCGGGTCGAGTAAGGGGTGTAGGGGCCTATAGGGGCTGGAAGGAGGTGTTCCGAGTGGAGGGACAAAAACCTCGAAGAAAATCTCGTGCCAAGGTAAACAAAGATGAGATAGTTGCGCAGATACGCGCGGAGGTGAGCAAAGAGTACGACGCAAGGTTTGCTGAGATGGAATCAAGATTGTTGAGCCAAATTAGATCAGCAACTACGCAGCCATCCGAGCAACCACCTCCCATTTCACCGGGAATTCAGCGAAGTAGTCAAGCATCCGGCACGTGGGCCTTAGACGATTTGGATAATCTCAAGGTAATCAATACTTGTTCATAATATAAAGGTAATTAAAACCTGTTTGCAACCTTGTTAGACAATATCGCACCATTTTAATATTACAACTTTCTGATAATTGCCAGAGCATGCGACCTCGTCCTGTGGCCTGATAGTGTTCCTCTGACCGTTGCTAAGGGTGTTGTACATCCATGAGCCAAAAGTGTACACTTTGGTCAGCTAAGGCCCGACCATGCATGCGTGCAGGTTGAGTTAGTGGTAGATGGATGGCAGCGCGTACCCCTTCCTGTCCCTACCAACGACATGCGTGTGCTTGATGAGGCACGGATGTCATTTGTCCAATGGCCCAAGAGTCAGATTATTTTGGATCAGGTAATCCATAAAACAATCCATTTATTTTGTTACATTCAAATCATTCTTTTTGAAATACTTGAATAATCCATTTATAATTTGAAACAGACACCAAGAGATGATGTCACCGGTATGGCGATGTCACCGGTACGCCAGGAGGTGGCTTGCGACGTCAGGGCTGACGCGCCACAATCACCGCCCCGTCCTATGGTCACCGAAGAAGAATACAGCCGTTTGCCCGATGATTTGCGCATTCTCCACGACCACTTGATGACGGCGCCCGAAGGCATGGAGGATATCATCATCCCTGTCCCACCTGGGATGTTTCTACACGAAGGCAGGGATCTCCTGCTGTTGTTCCAAGACTTCAAGGACCTCTTCCACTACTCGTCATCCGACAAATGGCTCGATGTGTCATTCATCACCATTTTCCTCATGTTAGTGATCAAAAATTATTTTTATTATTGTATAGAACTCAAATATATATTCTAATTACAATATTATGAGTTTTCAGGAAGCTAGTCCGAAACTGTGATGAGATGGTTGAAAAGAAGAACTTGTGCATATTTCTGGACCCCGAGAAAGTGAGTTCTACAGCAGTGACATGTTATTCGGATATGGCTATCGAGTACATGTGTTCTGCGATGCATAGTGCTAAGGTGGAGGAGAAGAAATTCATTCTCATGCCATACCACCAGAGGTTAGTTCTAATCTTAACTTATTTGTTGTTTATATTTTAATTAAAGAATTGTATAAAGGAAATAAAAGTTAAACATAAAAAAATGAAATCACACCATCAACCATAGCAAACACTTGTGTCACTATTATATGCTAAAGTACTATAATTCTTCTCCTCAATCCCACAGCAAACATTGGTGTTCGATTATCATTGTGCCGTACCTAAATGTGGGCATAATTGTTGATTCTTGTAAGCCCAAAGGAAGGATCGCGCTTGACAAGTGCAAAGCTATCTTCCCTTTTGTGAATAAGTAAGCAATAATAATTCACTAGGTTTGAATTTCTTTCAATCATATCAAATTATAAATTGCTAATTACATTCACTCAATTTTGTAAGGGCTTTTGCGAAATATATTAAAGAGGGAGGATCAGATAGCACGGGCACGCGCAAGAAATATAAGTTGAATTGGAAGTGGATGTTGGTGAGCACACTTTATGAGTTAGTAATTTCATATCTTGTTCAAAAAAATATTGTCATTCTAACAAAAGCCGCTAAATGTAAATTTCAGAGCCCGCAACAGTTGGAGAGTTGGGAATGCGCTTATTACACGATGATATTCATGTTTGACTTTGTCAAAAGAATACAATTCCTATTCCCAAAAGCGATATGTACTTCATATTAATTGTTCCTATATATAAGCAATTGATATCTACCTTATCTGAAATACTAACTATTATCAAATTATAATTGTAGAATGTGACAAAGCAACCGCATTACACCAAGGATCAGATCGACGATGTGCGGTGCATGTGGGCAAGGTGGTTTACCATGGAATTTTGTAATCCTCAATATGGATTTGCATAGAGTTGTATAAAATATTGTATAATTTAGTAATATGAATTTCTTGCTAATTAATCTGTTTCGAATGAATTTATTATTGCTATATGAATTTTGTATACTTCTGTCGCAAAAAACTGGCTAGCAAAGCTGGAGGCTAGCCCAAAAACAAAACACAAAAAAAAAAAAATTAGCTATTTAACACGGATATTTAACAAATGTCCGTGTATGATAGCTAAGAGAGCTACACGGACATTTAATACAACATCCGTGTAGAAAGAGTAATCGTACACGGATTATTTATAAATTGTCCGTGTACGATAGCAGTGCTGGAGGCGAAATACAAAAAAAATTAGCTATTTATACACGGATATTTACCAAACGTCCATGTATGATAGCTAAAAGAGCTACACGGTCTTTTAATATAAAACCGTGTAGAAAGAGTTATCGTACACGGTTACTTAGTGGATATCCGTGTAGCTCGGTAACTTGGAGAGCGACACCCCAGGTCTTTGTACACGGCGGTTTACAAAGTAATCCGTGTAGAAATTGTTATAATCGCACACGGTTAAATATCCGTGTGTAGTTTCTGACCTATTCATACACCCTGGATTTAAACACGGCAGGAAATCCGTGTAGCTCTTCCATTAATGTCCGTGTCCAAACTCATTTTCTGTAGTAGTGTATAAAGGATAAAATGAGTATTTCTAAATCAAAAATGAGTTTTAATGCAATAAATTGGGTAACTTTGTGAATATTTGAAATTTAGAAGGATAAGTATGATATTATAAATTTTAGAGGGTGAAATATGTAATTTCAATTTTTTTGAGGGATATACATGAAATGGCCTCTTGTTTGAAATGCTAATTGTTATATTAGCAAAATTGTAACTTGAACAGAAAATCTGCCTCTTTACCTAAATCGTTTTAGATTGTGTACTGTTGGCAATGTACTGAAGATGTTTTCATGTCTCATCATGTCATATATTTTATATTTTCATTTCTAAAGTTCAAATTGTTGATTCGAACCGCTCAACATAATATCCATATTAAAATATAATTGATGACAAAATTTTATATTTTTGGAAATTGTTTACAGTTTTTTAAGTAAAGTACAAAAGCACTCATTCTGGACCATCCAAAAATACTGATTTTGTACCATCTAAAAGTATAGTAAAAAAATTTCAAAAAATATGAAATTTGTATCTACAATTATCTTTTAATATCGATATTATGTTGAGCTGTTCGGATCGATACTGTAAATTTTAAAAACTAAAATATAAAATATAAAGTACGATGAGGCATGTAAGGCATACCTTGTGATACTTTTGTTGAATTGAATTTTCTAATTGCTCTAATTATTCTATTGAGAGACTACAATACTACAAAAATGTTAACCATACACAACATATCATACACGCATGCAAAAAAATTCCACATTAACAGTGTGTAATGGGAAGAGGCACTTGCGCAAAAAAAGCTCATACATACCCACACAGTCATTTAAAACCCAGCCATGTACTAAAGTCACCAATATTTGTATAGGTTTGTTATTACTGAACCGTTGATAACTCAAAATGAGAACTATACTTTTGATATTTATAAACCCTAATTTCAACTTACGATGAGATCACAAGTGTATGATTCTACTGTCTAGTATAGATTGGGGTGTCGACCCATCGTGATAGTTTATTAAGTTTTTAATAACTTTTACTAGTCTAGGTTGTTGGGTTTTTAAAAAGGTTTTTGGTGATCAAATAATTAAGTAAAAGATAATCAAACAGTGGGAAAAAGGCCCTAGTGTTCACGTTTCCTATCCTTCATAATCAGTAAAATTGATACAAGTTCAAACTTTTATCTATGCCGCACACAGTACTGTCAGTGCAGCATGTGGTATAGACTTTGTCTTCCTCGTATACTGCGCACGACATTCTCACTACCCGCACGGTATACTGGGATATTTACTATGCGATCTGAGGGTTGTTCTGATCTTTGGATCAACTTTAGGGCTGTCAAGACTAAGGAATTTTAGGTATGAAAAAATATTTTTCCATATACTACCCTGTTGTTGAAATAATCCTAATGACCCCACCAAATTTGGGTTTCCTAATATTGTTCATCCACAGTGGTTTTGCACGCAATGAAAACTACCATTTGCTAAAGCGATCAACAACTACCATGATGCTATCGTTCATTGTTCTTGTCATTTGTAACCCGGTCAGGAAATCCATTGAAATGTCGCGCCAAATGTCAAATGGAAGAGGTAACGGATTGTAGAGGCCCTAATTTGTGTTAGTGCCTTTAGAGGTTTGACACACTTGGCAAGCTCGAACAAAGTGTTTAACATCCCGCCATAGACTTGGCCAAAAGAACCGTTCTTGCACCAAATGCAAAGTCTTTTCCATCCCGAAATAGCCTTGGTTATGCATTTCCTTGATGATGAGGTAACGCAGAGAAGTTGCCGGTATACAAAGTGCGAGACCCCGAAACAAGTACCCGTCATGTAACTAGTAGTCATCCCGCAACTTTTTCTTCACATCTTCCAAGATTTGTCCAAAGTCGGGATCCTCCTTAAGGGTCTCAGGCACATGTTCAATCCTGAGAGTGTAGGTTGACATTGCCGAGAGCAGTCCATGTCGGCGGCTTAGAGCGTCAGCGACTTTGTTGCTCAATCCCGCTTTGTGCACAATAGAGAAAGTGTACTCTTGGAGCGAAGTAACCCACTTGGCATGTCGGGTGCTCAACTTATTCTATTCTTGCACAAATTTCAGCGCTTGATGGTCTGTGTACAACACAAATTCGCGAGATAAAAGGTAATGCCGCCAATGTTGCAAAGCTTTTACTATGGCATACAACTCGAGGTCATACACTGAGTAATTGGTTTTAGCTCCGCCCAATTTCACACTGAAAAAGGCCACAAGTTTCTTCTCTTGGGATAGTACAACACCAATTACCGACCTTTGAGTCATCGCATTCTACCTCGAAAGCTTTATCGAAGTCCGACAGAGCTAGCATGGGTGCGTGAGTTAAGCAATGCTTGAGCGTCTCGAAAGCTTGTTGTGCACTATCACTCCATTCGAAATTCTTTTGCTTTAGTAACTCGGTAATATGTGCCGAGATACTACTGAAGCCTTTGATGAAACGCTGATAGAATCCCGCCAACCTGAGAAATGATCGTATCTCAGTAAACAAAGTAGCTTTTGGCCAATCTCGGATTACTAGAATTTTGTCCTCTTCGGGTAATATACCACTTGTGGAGATCTTGAATCCCAAGAATATTAATGTCGGAGTCATCCAAACACACTTTTTTGAGTTTGCAAAAAGATTATTATCTTGTAGCATTTCAAGAGTTTAACGCAAGTGTTGGAGATGCTCATCTCGATTTCGACTGTAGATAAGAATGTGGTCAAAATAGACAACGACAAACTTGTTAAGGAAAGGCTGTAAAACCTGGTTCATCACCCGCATGAAGGTGCTACGAGCATTGGAAAGGCCAAAGGGCATGACAACCCACTCGAACAGGCCTTCTTTAGTTTTGAAAGTTGTTCTCCATTCATCTCCCAGTTTGATACGAATTTGGTGATACCCACTTTTTAGATCAATTTTAGAAAATACCTCGGCTCCACTGAGTTGATCAAGCATGTCCTCCAGTCACAAAATTAGAAATCAGTACCGTATCGTGATCCGATTTATTGAACGGCTATCCACACACATGTGGAAACTACCGTCTTTTTGTGGAACCAACAGAGCTGGCACAACACATGGACTTATGCTCTTCCGCACAGTCTTTGTTTAGTAGCTCTTGCACTTGCCGCTTTAACTCTTGGTGTTGTTGCGGGGTCATGCGGTACTGAGCCTTGTTGGGAAGACTAGCCTTGGGCACCAAGTCTATTTGCTGTTGAATGTTATGAAGTGGTGGCAGTCCATTGGGAAGTTCTTCAGGTAGTACATGCATGAATTCGGCCAACAGGGGCTGCACCATCTCGGGTATATTTTGCTCAATCTCGGGGTTGGGGAAGTCGCATGTGGTAAGTGCGAAACAAATTTCAGCATCTCACAGTTCCTTTTCAAATTCTTCCTGCGGCATACAGAACACCGTATTTGATTCTTTTACCTCTTCTTGTACTGGATTTATGCGTGCCTTTTTCGGATCAACTTGAATGGTATAGATGTGCTTCCTTCCATCATTGATGGCTTGATTGTCATATTGCCAAGGACGCCTGAGAATCAGATGTGAGACATCCATTGGAACCACATTGGCATAAATTGTGGCGGTGTAAAGTGGTCCGAGTGTGAGCTGAAAGTGGTACCTTTTGTTGACTTTGATTTTGGCTCCTTTGTTCACCCACCCGAGTTTGTATGGATTTGTATGGGTGGTGGTGCTGAGATGAAGTTTCTTTACCGCTTCCTCTGACATCACATTTTCCCAACTTCCCTAATCGATTATCATGATATACTTCTTGTTCTCAATAACGCACATAGTTTTAAAAATGGCATGTCCCTTCCAATCTTCTGTTGATTTCAGCCCCAAGCAAAGCCTTCTCATAACTAAGCTTTCGGCCGTGAGATCTTCGGAATTCACCTCATGAATTTCTTCCTCTTCATCCCTATTTTCATTCCTCCCTTCCTCTTCTTCAAAACCATCATTGGCATATAAATGAGGTCGAACCTTTGGGCACTCTCTTGCATAATGGCCCATTTCACAGCAACTATGACAACGAATGTTGGCCTTGGAGTTTTCTGGGGCATTATGGTTTGGTTTAGGTGGAGGTGGGAGAAATTGGGGTCGGTTGGAATTTGTAGTGTTATTTGGAGTGGGGCAAAAATATGAAGAGTTAGAGTTGATAGAAGAAAGTTGCGGCTTTTTGCGAAAATGAGAAGTGTCATTTGGAGTGGGGCGAAAGTTGTGGATTTTTGCGACTGTTTTTCAACGGCTTTTGCTTTGGATTGAGCCTCGCCCACATTGATGAAAGTGTGAACTACCAGCATATCTTGAATATTCATTCGAAGGAAGAACAAATATCGCGCAACCCTCAAATCTTCGGTCTCATTGATTTGTTTTCGTGCCTCAAGTTTATAAAACTCGAGTGTATTCCTCTACACTTTTCGCACCTTGAGAGAGAGATTGAAATTTCTAGAAAAGTGTTAGTCAGTAGTTAAGAGGGAGAAACTCACGGTTCATTTCACGCTTCAAGTCGAGCCAATCATTGAGAGGTGGGAGGCTATCGAATTAGTGGCGATACTTGAATGATTGCCACTATGCTGCTACCCTATCTCAGAACCAGATTGTCTAACGACACTTATTTGTCCAGAGGGATTTCTTTGAGCTAAAAAACTTCTTGAACTTTATTCGTCCAATCAAGATACTCTTCGGGATTTAAACTACCAGAGTAATATGGAATTTCAACTCGTAGGCTGACATCCCACTTTTGGTGGTCTTGTGGATGTTCATAGAGAGGTGGAGTTTAATTGTTATTATTTTGTGGATTTTGTTGATTGTTTTGATTGTTGATGGGAGCAAGGCATTCCACAAGGTTAGTGAGGATTTGCATGGTTTTGGTATGATTTTGTTGCATACGATCAAAAACAATGACAAGGTTAGGATCGGCCATGGGGTAGGTGATGCTTGTAATAGGTGGAAATAGCGTGAGATTTGTTGATGGAGGTGGTTGATGAATTTGGCGGTTGTCGAAGATACAACTTCACGCGAGCGCGAAGGTGGTTGTCGGACCTTGCTCTGATACCAAGTGACGCAAAGCGGTCCCGATACTATCTTGCCCGATAAGCTCAAGTACTCGGTTTTATGATAATAGAGAAGAGTAAAGAGTCACAAAGAACACAAACAAACAAACACAACTTTTTTATTCAATATTCAACACCTTACAACAATAACATCCGTACCCTATTATAACCAAAGATTACTTAACCCCTAAGAGAGAATATTAATTGCTACTTAACTAAAAACCCAAAATCCGAAGCAATAAATTTTGCCATGCAAGAATATATCCCACCAGATACTACCTCAGTAAACTACGTCAGTGTCTTATGTAAAATTGCACGTCAAGATTCTTTTTTTTTTTCCTGCAAAATTGACTTGTTTGTGTTAAAGACTTGCACAAAAGGGGGAAAGTTTTTTTGTCTTTTCTTAACATGAGTTCTCATTTTTTGAGCTGATATTGTTGGAAGCTAACTACTGTTGCTTACATTTATTACTTGTGCCTTTTCAGTGAGGAAGACTGAACTTTTTATATGTCATTCAGGCACTTACCTTTTGTGTATATCATATAAAAGAAAATTTACATCTTTTACTTTTAAGGGGCTAAGTTTTCTTTCTCTATACATGTTAACTTGTTTGCATGAAGTTATTGTGTTATCTATATCTGCAATTTTACATGCATGTTTTTTTCGTGCATTTATGTTGAAATTGGTGCCTGTTCAATTAGCATACTCTCTGTTATTATGTAATCTATTTTCAATAACTATAGAACAACCTTCTAAATAAGTACACAACGACTTGCTACTTTTACAAAGTAAAAATTCTTATACATAAATGTATTCTTTTACCCAATAAATAAGTTCTTTTACATGTGTTCAGAAAATTGCTCATGTTTGAATGAACAATAAGAATAATTAAAATAAAAATATGTACGAATCATATAATTTCATGGCTTCCCCCTTCTTATGTAAGATTCAGTAACTGATTTGCCCATGAGAATTAAGGCATGAACCACTTTGTTCCTGATTGCAGTAGCATGAAGGATAATTGATGATCGTTATTAGATCCTTTTGGCTCCCCAAATCAAAGGAAACCTGCTAGGTTAGTTTATCTCTGATAAACACTTTTCAAATTGTTAAAAAAAAAATAATTGTCGCCCTGCAAGAAAAGAAGATTGACTGATGTTGCTTTCAGAAATTTTTTTTTTTTTTTTTTTGTTAAATACTGATGGGTCATCACAGAATTGTTCTGATATTTTGTTGGGGTAGACTGAATTTTTAATTTGAAACTATTTTGCGGTTTTATTTGTTTTGTACAAGGATAATGAGCTCTTGGAGCTACAAACCCAAGGCAGCAGCAAACCCAATAATGAACCCAACATGCAACTGGAATCGAATGGGTCAGGTCTTGACAACCAGGCCGATCAAACCCAACAAGAGAGCCCCTCATGGTTTTTTGAGGATTCCCTTAGAAAAAGACCTGTTCCAGGAATACTTCTCTGAAATACCA
Source organism: Carex parvula (assembly GCA_025461045.1). Taxonomy (NCBI): domain Eukaryota; kingdom Viridiplantae; phylum Streptophyta; class Magnoliopsida; order Poales; family Cyperaceae; genus Carex; species Carex parvula. The sequence goes on along the minus strand of JAJGRW010000206.1, from coordinate 38,005 downwards.
AACTTCAACACTACCTTAGGAGGCAGTTCAGCTGTAGAAAATGTGGGCCCCACTAATCTTATGAATTACACAAATCCAATGAAAGGTTCATTCCGAATTAGGAGAGTCCTCTAAATTGGGCTCAAATATTTGCACAAGTAACCAAGATTAGTGGGCTCCAATGAAAGGTTTTTTGAGGATTCCCTTAGAAAAAGACCTGTTCCAGGAATACTTCTCTGAAATACCAAACTTCAACACTACCTTAGGAGGCAGTTCAGCTGTAGAAAATGTGGGCCCCACTAATCTTATGAATTACACAAATCCAATGAAAGGTTCATTCCGAATTAGGAGAGTCCTCTAAATTGGGCTCAAATATTTGCACAAGTAACCAAGAACAAGCCACGGTCGAGCGAGGGCCACTGTGGTTCAAATAGGATAGAGAGACAACAAGGATTTCATCTGAAAAGATGTACACAATTGTTGGAACCGACGAAAATCATCACCGGCCACCGCAGGACCATCTGTGTTGAATATAAAACTAAATAGCAGAAGCGTACCTTAATCCTTGACTGTTTTGTGTGTGAGAGCGCCATCACCGATTCGGATCTTCAAGAATATCAAGGCTCTTTAGAGAATTTTCTTTGTTTGTGCTTTCTCCAATGTCTCTCATAATTCTCTCTAATGGGATAAGAGAAATGAATCTTGGATTGGCCTTGTATTATGGGAACCAAATCATAATATACAAGCCCAAGAGACCCTTGGCTATCTAATGTGGTAATTATTCAATTTAACCCATCATAAAATTGAATATTACTTCTTAAGTTCTACACATTAAAGGTCCACACCCTATATGACACATTAATGCTCATAAATTATATAACGCATATGACCACTTTTAATTGAGCATAAAATTGACAGTATACAATACAAATTTATTTTTACATATTAGTCCAATGTTAGATTAATTATCCAACAATCTCCCACTTGAACTATATGCGAAACCTTATAATTTTGTATTGTTAATAACCGTAGTGAGCTCAACTTTTCTGTCATTACCGAAATGTGTCCCGAGCAATTCTGTCCATCAATTATATTAATATAGAATCAAAGCAGTTTTTGTCACATTTATTCGTAACTCAACCAACAATGGTCACATATATTGATATAACCAAATGACATGAATCATGATGTGGATGTGTAGCATAAAAATTTCACGTAATCTGACCATAACGTGCCTATTTCCAACTGGTCCACCTTTAAATGAGATCAACCTTAATAGAGTCAGAATGTGAATAAACTGGAACTTTATTTCTGCAGAAATATCCTTAAACTTAAAAAAAAAACTGAAAACCGCATATGTCATACAAGCATAATTACAAACTCCCACTAAAATCTAAATATTCTCAAAAATTGAAGATCTTTATTTCGACATAACACCCAAACGAGCAGCATGCTCATAAAACTTTTTGGGTGACAATCCTTTAATATGCAGCTGCAATCACAGAGTTTGTGCCATTATGCTCGATAGACAACTGTCCATTCTGAACTATTTCATTTATAACTAAGACCTTGGTCTATATTCTTTGACCTTGTCAAGTTTCTATTATTGGAATATAAAACTGTCGTGTTATTGTCACAAAATAACTTAAATAGTATTTAATTCTTATCCACTACGTGCAGCCATGTGACAAAATTTCACAGTTATATTCACCAATTAGATACCTCATACACATGTTTAACATGCTTTATTGGCATCTACCAAAATCGAAATCAGTATACCAGATGATCTCAAACTTTTCTGATATTCGATATGTGAGTATGGAGTTTTTATTTTCCTTAAAAATAACGCAAGACCCTTTTGGCTACTATCTTATGGTCTGCTTCTGAATTACTTTAATATCACTTTAGTATCCCTATTATGTACGTAATATCTAGACATGTACAAACTTCAGACTTCCTACTACCCAAATATAGGAAATCTTCTATATTAATTTCTTAAAATCATTCTTAGAGTACTGATTGAGACTAAACTTGTCTCCCTTATTTATAGATATATCTATTGGTTTATTTTAATGCATGCCATCTTGTAAACCTTCTCGGTATAGTTCTTTTGTGACAACCTGAGAATACATTGAGATTGCTCTTTATGTATTTCTATACCTAACACAAAAGATGCATCATCAAGTTCTTTCATCTCAAAAATTCTTGAACAGAAATCTCTTGATGTCAAGCAACAAACCTATATCGTTACTGGCAAGTAATATGTCACTCACATATAAAACCAAGAAAGTAACTTTACTCCCACATAAGTTATGGTATATGCATTCATCGACCAAATTCATCTCAAAACCAAACGAGATGATCACTTATGAATTTTGAATACCATTGTCGATAATATACTTGATTGAGTCCATAGATGGATTTGCAAACCATATGCTTTAGGTCTTATGAGTCAAAGTTTTATGGCCGCACCATATATATCATATCATCAATACTAATGTTGAGAAATAACATCTTAATATCCATCTAATGTAACTCAAGATCTAAAATGCACATTTAATGTCATTATTATCCTGAAAGACTTTCAAAGTAACCGAAGAGAAAGTATATTTATATCCAATGTCATTTTTCTATGTGAAGCCATATACGGCAAGACGTACTTTGTATTGCTCCGATATTGCCATTTAAATTTCATTAAAACTAATGAATTTTGTACCTTATGGCAAATGAACAATATCACATATCTTTGCTTTTCATGAACTTCATCTCCATATCGTGACATCTATCCACTTTACCCAATGGATATCCTTAATGACACGTGTTCTTGAGGTGTTGAAGTTTGTTCTTCAGTATATCATTGATTATTGTGTCTTGAACAAAATCAGGATTGAAATCCTAAATAATGCCAATAACACCTGTGAGAATATTTACTTATTCCTCATCAAAGATAAAATCTTGAACCATATTTCTCCCCACAAACTCAACATCTTCAAAGAACTTTGCATGTAATCTTCCTAAAAATATCTACCTTGTTGTGGCTGTAATGTTTTAATTAAGAATATAAGCTGCAATCTTAAGTCCTTATTTTCAAAGTAATAAAGAAATATAATGTTCACCTGAACCTCATATCTACTATTGTATAGAACACGACAATCAAAGCTAACACTTAAAATCCTTATGTTGAGTTGATTCTCAATGCCAGCCTTATAATTTTGAACACATCCAAAAAAATATACTTTCTCATAAATGTGATAAATATAGCCATAACTAAAAATATTTGTCCATGAACACAATAAAATAATGTATCTTTTTCTAACATCCGTAAGAAAATGGTCCCCTAATATCTGAATTTTATTATTTCCAAGACATCCTAAGACTTGTTGGCTATAAACCTCTTTCAATTGGCTCGTTTTATCTTAATACAATCAACACAAATATCAAAATCTGTGTTATCCAAATGCTTGAGAATTCTTCTGACACAAGTTTTTATCTCCATCGGGAGATATAACTGAAATGCTTGTGCCATAATGCAACCAAAATTCTCATTGCTTTACTTTTATTAACAATTCAAGTACTTAAATGCAAGGACTCGTTATATTAAGCAATTATGTCTTTGGAATTTAGATTATTATAACAAAAAAAAAGACTTAGATCTAACTGATTTTGAATCATGAAATAAACCAAATTTCTATTTCTAGAATAACAAGTAAATCCATACTTGTACATAGCAAAAATAGAAATTAAGTTACGTCCAAAAGACAAAACTTAAATGTTTCATTGGGATTCAAATAAAATCTAATCTTAAATAATAATCTAACTTTCTAATTGCTTCAACTTTAATATTCTCGTCGTCACCATTATAGATGTATCTTTCACCATCACTAGGCTACGACTACTCAAACAACCTTGCATAGACACACTGATGTGAGTTATTACACTATAATCTATCCACCATGTGTGTTTAAGTATCAAAGTTAAATTAACCTCAAAAACCATATTAATAAGTATACTTCTCTTGACACGCAAAGCATGACAGGTACTTAATTGCTTAATTCTTTATACTTTTCAACAATTCAAAAGAAACGACTACTATCATCCGGTTTAACCGATTTCTTTTGTTGTTCCTATTGAGGTGTTGTATATGCAGCTACCATACTCTTATTTCTTATATGTATTCCTTTGACTTTATACCTTACTGAAAATTTGAATTGTCAATATCGTATTAACTTGAAACTATTCTTTCTTAACAAATCTATTTTCAATAGTCGAATGGAATTCATAAGCATTAACCAAATTATTCGTAAAAGTGCCCTAAATGCTTCTAGAATGATCTTTTATTATGATTATATTACACATGCGATTTGAATTCTCCTACTTTTCTTTCTCCCTCTTAAATCAGAGGTACTCATAACCGTAAGTATTGGACAATCAATCCTTAACGCAATGTCAAGATCTATAATTATGAGAACTAATAATAAGTTCTATTTTCAATCCCTTAAATTTGATGCTAGAATTGATATTAACTAAAATTAGAACAATAAACAAACACTACATACTCATTAAATATCCATATATAATAATAATCAAATAAATGTAAACCCCATTACCTCAAGATACCGGTTCCATTAATAAGTTGTCTTTGGACTAAAATATTAATTTCTTATGGTATCTTGGCGCAGTAATCAAGCACTGATAATTAAGTAACATGTCACACAATTAACTTTCCTTTGGGCCGATTAAATTGATCACACGTAAAAAACCAAACAATCATCACTGCACTTATTACCACAAGGCGCATATGCAACTTTAATAAATATTGGTCTTCCTTTGGGCCGACGAATATTTACACTCATTACATGCACACAATAAAACCTTTTATATTTTGAAATAAATTAATTTCAAAAGGAGAGCTCACTTTGGCGAGGTGCGATTGAAACCAATCTATTTTAAAATATATAACCTTAATACCTTTTATTCAAACTTAAAATTATATCCAAACTCTAAAATTACGGTTTAAACATAAATCTAAATCCATCTTTAATTTATTAAGAATCAAATATATATTTTTCCTCTTTTGATTCTCGATTGCCATGTGGATTTAGTTCAACCGTAATTAACTTAATTCTTACGCTATACCGAAAATATACATATGTAGTGGTATCTCAATTCACAGCGTACTTAGATTTTACATCTTATCACCAATAAAAGTGTATCTAAATCCATTTTCTTTCGATGAGTAATTCTCTGTTCCACTCATAAATGTAAATTTTATCATGATATAATTCAAAATCTAAATTCATCTTAACTTTATTAAGAATCAAATATATATTTCTTCTTTTGATTCTCAATTTCCATGTAGATTTAGATTAATCATGATTATCATAATTATCTTAAATTAAACCATACTTAAGAACCAAAATCAAAAGGCTTAACCCGAATTATTTAATTTACTTAAACTAAAGGTTCAATTAAACTAAATTTAAAGAAATTAACTTGATCGAATTATTTAATTAAACAATTCCGGGGGTGCACAAGTACCAAAAGTTGGTTTTGTCGCGGTGTACCAAAAAAAATCAGCAGGAGGTATTTAGACCGGTCTACTCGCGGTTTACCAACCAAAAGAAAATTTGAGGGGCTGGTGTATCGCGGTGCACGACTTATACGTCGTTTTCACTCGCGCGGAGTCAAGCAGTGCATGCACTTAAGGCGCGGTCTACCGAACCAAAGGTCGCAAAATTAGTTTATTTCTGGTTAAACCTGGTTCACACGCAGTCCATGCGCGGAAAACAGACTAAAAATGGCGATTATTTGAGGTTCTGGACAGAATTTCAAGGACAAAATTAACCAAATTAACAAATCTAAAATCGCCAATTAATTAGAAATTCAACCATATATCATAACTGTATCGAAAAATACAGAAAACTTCTTTCAAACACAGAGTTGCTCTGATACCACTTGTTGGAACCGACGAAAATCATCATCAGCCACCGCATGACCATCTGTGTTGAATATAAAACTGAATAGCAGAAGCGTACCTTAATCCTTGACTGTCTTGTGTGTGAGAGCACCATCACCGATTCGGATCTTCTAGAATATCAAGGCTCTTTAGATAATTTTCTTTGTTTCTGCTTTCTCCAAAGTCTCTCATAATTCTCTCTAATGGGATAAGAGAAATGAATCTTGGATTGGCCTTGTATTATGGGGACCAAATCATAATATACAGCCCAAGAGATCCTTGGCTGTCTAATGTGGTAATTATTCAATTTAACCCATCATAAAATTGAATATTATTTCTTAAGTTCTACGCATTAAAAGTCCACACCCCATATGACACATTAATGCTCATAAATTATATAACGCATATGACCACTTTTAATTGAGCATAAAACTGACAGTATACAATATAAATTTATTTTTACATATTAGTCCAATATTAGATTAATTATCCAACAATAACCGCTAATAAGATGATCGCCACATCATCATCTGGTGGTTCCGGCGGTAATTTTGGAAAATATGGGAACCTAAATGCAAATGATAGCAAGTGGAAGGAAAATGTGAAAGAAGGTGAAGGTTCTGAAAACCATAGTGAGGTATTCTCTTTATTCTAATTCCTGTAACAATATATCAGGTATTGTGAAAAGTGAGTAGTATTTTACATCAATTGAAAAATTATTTGCAATTATGTGAGATGCTTTTTGTATTTATATTTATGAGGCATGCGAGTTACTTCACATTTTTTAGGGGTTAGACATGACATTTTTCATTTTTTATTTATTTTAATAAACAAAGCACTTAAGCTAATAAAATTGTAGGATGCTGAGGACAATGAAGCAGTGAACCCAAGTAAAGCTGTCAACAAAAGAACATCTAAAAGACAAAGCAGACCAGCTGAAGTGCATAACCTCTCTGAAAGAGTGAGATAGTTTTGTAATCTGTTATCTTTAGAAAAATAAAAGATTTCACTAAGGTGATTTTAAATGAGATTAATTGAAACATAAATAACGTTTTCTTCCTTTTTTGAAGAAAAAAGTTTATGTCAGTTATACTTTAAAAATCTCCACTTGCTAGACATTCGTACATGGTCATGTTACTCTAGAATTTGAATTAAATAACTTGATCTGAAATGATTCTTTCTGTTGTCTATAATTTAAAGAACATATTTTTCACTAAGCTGAATTAAATGGAACTTACTGATCTGGTTTGTTTGTATTTTTTATCCCCATTAGAGAAGAAGAGAGAGAATTAATGAAAAGATGCAAGCATTGCGAGAACTCATTCCTCATTGCAACAACGTAAATTCTAACTACTGAGAATATATCAATTAAAACCTAAAATCATGTGCTTATTTGTTTCAGTTTCTTTCAGACCGACAAGGCATCAATACTAGATGAAGCAATAGAATACTTAAAATCCCTACAAATGCAAGTTCAGGTCCGATAATTCTCAATTTCAATAAATTTAAAGAACTGCAGTTTCTTCATATATTTTTAACTGAAATTATTGTTAACAACAGTTTATGTGGATGGGAAGTGGGATGCCTCCAATGATGTATTCAGGTGTGAATCCATTAATGACATGTATGGGACCTGTTTACCCGGCCAACATGCCTTAGATTTGTTGAAAGTTGATCCAAAATTAGCTTTCCATATTTAGAGTTCAGTTGAGAGTTGTTCCAAAAACTAGTCCGTTATATCTAGAGTTCTATCAAGGAGCGTGTAGTGGAATTAGTGGGTTCTATAATTAGTCATGTAGTAGCGGGCTAGGTGCAGGTGTTAGTTCTATTTTGGGGACTGTTTGTAATAGCAGAACAAGGTAGTGGGGTACTAAATTTAGATGATCCAAATTTAGTTGTTGTAGGGCTATAAATTCAGCATGTTATAATTGAATTAATCAAGAAGTGAAGTAAAATTATTTGTGTCAATCCTTCTTCCTCTGTTTACTCTTCCAACAAAGTGGTATGAGAGCCTAGTCGATCAACCTTGGGGCATTTTCATGGCAGAAAACGGCAGCACCATCGTGAATGTCACGCAACCAGCAATTCTGCTGTTCAAAGGCGAGAATTATGAGTTTTGGAGTATCAAGATGTCAACCTTGTTCAAGTCACATGGTCTATGGGAATTGATAGCAAATGGAGTTCCTAATCCAGATCCTAATCCGCAAGAGAATCAGAAGAAAGATGCACGAGCGTTGTTTTTCATCCAACAAGCAGTGCATGATACAATTTTCTCGAAAATAGCAGCAGCCACAAATGCAAAGGAAGCATGGACAACCTTGAAGACAACATTTCAAGGAAGTTCTCGTGTCATGGCAATTAAGCTTCAAGGTCTACGCAGAGATTTTGAAACATTGCACATGAACAAAGAAGAGTCAGTGTAGACTTTTCTTTCAAGAGTACAAGGAGTTGTCAATCAAATTCGAGCATATGGAGATACCATCTCAGAGCAAACCGTGGTGGCCAAGGTGTTAAGAAGCCTAACAACAAAGTTTGATCATGTAGTGACAGCAAGAATCAAAGGATCTCGCAACGTACACCTTTGCTGAACTCATGGGATCATTGCAGACCCATTAATCAAGGCTGTCCAGATCAGAAGAAAGTGGTGTTGAAAAGGCCTTCTACATGAAGGGGGAGTGTTGAAAATTAATTCAAATTGATTAGAGCATGTACAAATCAGTTTTTACCAGCATAAAAACTGCATGGGTTTTGTTAGGCATTGGTTATTTTAAGCATAGTTATTTTAGGACTAGTTAGCATAGTGGTTAGCTATTTTTAGCATGTTGTGTAGTGGGTGCTTAATTTAGGCAAGTTGTAGGTGTTTATTTTAGGAACATTGTATTGCTTTAAATACTGCAGAACTCTATGTAATTGAGTAAGAGAGAAAGGAAATAAAGCGTTATTTCTGTTTAGAATAATATTATTCTCTCTTCAATCTTTTGCATATGGGCACAAAGCAGTGTAGTTTGCTGAGTTCATCCCAACAAAGTGGTATGAAATCTGTCCAGGAATTGTATGAATCAACACAAGTATTGTTTGTTGTAGAGCCTACAACCTTTGAAGAAGCAACACGAAATGAAGCATGGCATCAAGCATTGCAAGAAGAATTGGTAGCAGCAGGAACAATGGAAATCAAGCGTACAAGTTCTGAAGAATAGAAGGCTGACATTCTGTTGAAGGCATTGGCAAGAGAAAAGTTTGAGAAATTCAGAATCAAACCTAGTGTAACCAATTTTGAATCAAGGGGGAGTGTTGAAAGTTGATCCAAAATTAGCTTTCCATATTTAGAGTTAGTTGAGAGTTGTTACAAAAACTAGTCCGTTATATCTGGAGTTCTATCAAGGAGCGTGTAGTGGAATTAGTGGGTTCTATAATTAGTCAAGTAGTAGCAGGATAGGTGCAGGTGTTAGTTCTATTTTGGGGACTGTTTTGTAATAGCATAACAAGGTAGCGGGGTACTAAATTTAGATGATCCAAATTTAGTTGTTGTAGGGCTATAAATTCAGCATGTTGTAATTGAATTAATCAAGACGTGAAGTAAAATTATTTGTGTCAATCCTTCTTCCTCTGTTTACTCTTCCAACAAGATTCAAGGTCTTGTTCAAATACCAAGAGTAGCCTTCATCAACCCTTCTCTTGCCACATTAAACCCTGTGCCAAATCATTTACCCCAATTTGTGACCCCCACATTAATCCAGCCTCTAATTTTCATGGCCAGATGCTGAATTTTCACATTGCACAGGAAAGAGGGCGACAAGCTACTCAGGTTGATCACATTTCTAAATTCCTTCAAAAACTACAAACACTTGTTGAGTTTTGTATCTGCAGAAGTTTTCTTTTTCTTTTTCTTTTTTCAAACAAATCTTTTTAAGGTTGTTTCCTGAGGATAGTTACTGTGTGGTACTTGATATTTCATTCATTAAAAGAGCAATCGCTTTGTGCTTGTGTAGGTTGCCAATTCTAATTTTGCTGGATCACATATAACACAGTTGATTCAGGTGTCGGGCCCACCTGGCAGTACCATCTTTCCTTGTTCTGGAGAATTTTCATCTGACACTGAAAAGAAATAACTAAATGGTAAGGACTTTCAGGCAACTTTTTACTTGTTATAGTGATTTTGATAGTAGTTTTAGTACTGTAATTAGCAATATGCTTTTATCGATCTCGTCATGACCATATTGTACTTTATACCATACCAGTCAGTTCAGTAACGGGATATACTACAACTAATCTATGCCGACATCACTTCATGTGAAAATTAAATCTTCTAATGGATTGTTTGGTATATTTTTATTTTTTTTATTCAATGCTGTTGTGAACTCAGCCAGCTCATTTTATATATTTATGCGAATGGAAACTTATCGACATTTTCAACTATGGATTTGTAAAATCCCAATGGTTTAAGTAGTGATGGTGGGACTTCGAGCCTTGTCAATCTTATCAGTAGTACATTAAAATTAAACCTACGATTTTGTACCGTGTAGAGAAAAAGACAAATGATATCATTTTCTACAACCGGCATTTATTTGGTGCCCATGCGATCACAACAACAAAGTAGGCACCTATCGCGAGGGTACTCCGTCGCGAAAAGTACCATCGCGAAAAGAAAAAGCACAGTTATAACGGTACTCTGTCGCGAAAAGTCACTTTTTACCCTCACAACTGTGCTTTTTCTTTTCGCGACGGTACTTTTCGCGACGGAGTACCCTCGCGATAAGTGCCTACTTGTTGTTGTGGATGATTATGCCGCCTCTAGTGCCTTGTGCCATTTGTGCTTCATATTGTTGTAATCTTAAACCACAGGTCTCTCTAATTATGCTAGGGTTGATGACATCTAACTTGGTTTCCTGTAGACACACTAGATCAGGTTTTTCCAATAGAAATGTTTTCCCGGATTGCAAGTCGCTTTTTCCTATCATTTAAGCCTCTGACATTCCACGAGATGAATTTGAGTTTGATGTTGCAATTCATTTGAACACAAGTAACTCCACCTTTTTCACTAAAAACTTTGGATACAAAGGCATGTGACCTTGAATTTTAAACAGAAACACTAACACCACCAATCGGCTATCCTTCACTATTCTATCCTCTGCCATTGACATTTAAAATAAAACACAACTAACACAACACTAATTTGGGACCTGATGCCAACATATCGCATCCCTCCATTTGTTGTCTTCACTAGTTTGCTGCTGCCCCCACCGTGCCCTCTTGTCCGGTGCACACCAACGACTTGATTCTTGCCTACATCTCCTTGCTTGTTTCGGCTCCAGCTGCAGTCACAATTAACTCTGCTTGGATGCTTGTTAACGGGTCACAGGAACGCAAATATTTGAACTGGATCTCTTCCCCATGAGAGATCTTTCTCTTGTGTTTGAGTGGCGTCGAAGTGCCTTCATATCCCAGTACCGCTCTGGCTTTATCAATGACAGAGACATAGCTCCCTTCATTTTTCTTAAGTAGACGTGGGCTGCGCCGGATTTTGTTTTCATTTTTGAATTGGAGAGGGCCTTCAAAACCAGGTGGGGAGTCCATTTCATCACAGTTGGCTTGGAGTTCGGCGCCCATTTCACTTTCTGATGGGTTGTGAGTAGGGTTCGGTCCAGTGATCTCCTGTAGGCCGGTTACTTGGAGTTCAGGGCCCATTTCACTTTCTGGTTGACTGTGAGCAAGTTTCGGTCCATTGATCTCCTCTAGGCCGTGTGCTAAAGGGAATAAGCCTAGTGGGCTGCAATTTGGGCCTTTAATATTGCCTTCAAAAGCAGAATCTGAAAAAGTTGCTGCTGGGAGCTCTATATTTCCCTCAAAAGCAAACTCCGAAAAAATTTCTGTTGGGAGCTCTCTTGGTGCGACAGCTAGATGGCGTGTGGGATTGACAAAATTAATTGTCTTCAGAACTATCCTCACTGGGTTTGTCTGGTTGTACTGAGCACGGAGAATAACGCTTCCCAAGGTCTTCTCAACGGCTATCTGCAGTGTCCTTTGCTGGACTTTATTCTTTGTTAGATTAATAATTTCTCCGTTCACATTAGCTGACTCTACAATAGTCATCAGAGTGGGTCTAGCCTCCATTTCACCTTTTTCTTTGTCCTGGCTGACCTGAGGCGCTATTAGAACTAGGACAAACCTATTTTCCTGTGCCGAACTCTGCCCTAGTTCAATTTCTCCAGTGCCTAGTAAAAATGGGCTCTCCATTTGGAAATTATGTAGACGCCATTGCTGAGTTTGTCTTGTCCTTCTTGAGTAGGTTGAGTCGGCTCCATGCTGGTACTCGTCAGTGACCGAGTTGTACTCGCTCTGAGTCAGGAGAACGCCTGTGGTGGTTGTGCTGTGCTCCTCGTGCATCTCCTTGCCGTGGGTCATTGATCCGGCTATCCCCACCTCCGTGTGGTAGTATCAGGGCAGTGGGAGTATGAAGCCATCCTTCTAGTTTGAGTGTAACTAGCTTCGCGTATGGGTGTGACCTCATTAGCATGGTCTTTGGTATCAGGATTGGATTTTGGCAAGCCACCAACACTCTAACAGAGTGGTAGTTGCCATTTCGAAATACCGGAGCCAGTTTGGTCACATGCCAAACCCCTGATAGTAGCTGGTTGATATCGTCAATGTTGGCATTGTGAGGAGGGACCCCATATATGCATATACGTGCTTTGTGCTCCAATGGTGAATATACCATACCTTGAGTTCTTGTCCATTCAGCCAATTGTACATAGGAATGATTATCAACCGCGAATACCCCCACGTGCACCGCATGGTCACGGAGGTCCTTCGTCGGGAAAATGACTATACAATGAGCAAAAGCCGGGTCTAGCTGCCCAACTTCGAAGTCCCGTGGGTGGTGACCAAGTTGAGCAGCCAAGGTCGTAGCCAACCGTTACGATAGTGTCTGTTTGTTAACATTGGGGCCGACATGAACTACGGCAGCACGGTCCAGCTCCTCGTTTGTTGGGTGAAAACAGTCTCTAGGAGGTGCATAAACTGTTTGCTGTTCAAGTCGTGTACCAGGTAGGTGGCTTGGAGGTATCATGGGCATTGTTTGCCAATTGTCCATGTTTTCTTCTTTGGTTTTTGGATTGTCTTGTTTTTTGACTGGGGCAAGCTTGGGTGCTCCTCTGTTTTGGTTTGCTTCTCTGTTTTGAGTTACTGTAGGTCTATTTATACTCCTGCCGAAGTTTGTTTCCTTTCCTTGCATCTGCCCGAGGTATGGCCGAAGTTATGGCAAGTGTAGCACTGAACACTGTTTCGGCACTGTGCTTTGGTATGTCCCTTCCGTAGGCATTTATAGCACTTATCCTGCGCTCTTAACTCCTAGAGCTTCTTTTCAAGGTAAGGGTTGATGAACTTACGTGTCTGTGGTTTTCGCATGTAATGCTTCCTCTTTACTGTTGTCCATTGTTCTTCCTGTGGTGGTTGCTTGTCTTGTCCTTCCTTAAGTGCAGCTGCTCTGTTCGGACATTCCTTGAGATCCTGCTCAGAGATTTTCTCCCCCGCGCATTCTTCTTGCTGTCGCGTCCTGGTTGGCTCTCTGTATAGCATTAATGGTGGCTTTGTTGCGCAAGGTGGACAGGCTAGCCTGACTCCTAGCGTGCGTTTCAGTGGCCGGTTGGGTGGGTGGTATGCTATGTGTAGTTACTTGAGCGTAGGTGAGGCTGGGTTGCTGTGAATTTTGAATCGCCTTCAAAGTCGCCTCCTGTAGTTTGAAGAGAGAAACGCCATCGCCTACAGTTTATCTTAGAGCATGTCAACGTCTATTAGCATTAGAGTGGCGTTGCTTCATCTAACAGAAATCGTAGCCAAACAAAAGAAATCACACATATGTTGTTGGGTAAAGCTCTAAGCTAGCAGGTACATTTAAAAAAATTCACTAGCGATCTAAAGACAATCTTACTGTATACATGCAATCAATTACACGTAGTTTATAGATTATGTCACACACATGATTTAGCAGGGTGTTATAGTTATACATCTCCAAACTAGTGGAGTGTGAAATGGTTGCCTGCGCCTTAGTCTCCCTTGTTACAATTTCCAAAATAGAAAACCACAAGCTTCGCACACCCAAGTGTTGATCGAGAATGAGAAAGATCAATGCTAGTTGTTTGAATCTTCTCACCCTTGCGACTCTAAAAGCTGGCTCACTACTTCAAATGTTTTGAATAGATCTTGCTTAGCCAATCAACACAATCTCGCAACTTTCTAACAAATTTGAATCTCAACTTGCAAGAAGGAGATACGAAGAGATCAAAATCTAGATCTAAAAGATCTAGATCAATCTCAAAGAAGAAGCGAAGTGAGAGAGAGATCAAGCCCCTTTGAAGAAGAAGAGGCGAGAAGAGGTGGTGGTGGCGGCGTACCCAACCAGTAGAGGGAGGAGGCTGAGGCGGAGCTTGGCGGAGAGGCGGCCACAACTGGGTGGTGCAGGGCTCGGCGGCGCGTGTCTGGATCAGATCCTATTCGATCGGACCAAGGGGAGAGTGGTGGCAGGGGGGCGGACTAGGCGGCGGTGGGGCCAGAGGTGCTTGGGTGGTGGCGCGGCGAGGGAGAAGGGCGGCTCAGCTTGGGCTTGCCCTTGCTTTCTCCCTTGCTTGATTCGGCCAAAGAAAGAGAAGAGAGGAAGAGAGAATGAGAGAGAGAGGTCTAGATCTAGATCTAGATCTACTTCCAAACTTGTGAAATAGATTGGCTTGAATGAAAGTGGAGGGATGACACATATATATAGCCTTTCACATTTACCACAATGCCCTCACTTAAAATAGATGATATAATGAGAGGACATATTAGTAACATTAATATATATTGGTGGACCATTGGTCCATCTAACTTCCATTCCAAATGTTGCTTACTCTCTAAGCAAGATCCCTCTCATATTGTTGACCTGGTCAACAGCTCAATTCAACTCTCTTTTGGTCAAACCATTTGACCAATGTTTGACCACGTTTGACCATGGTCAAACCTCCATTCAAATGGCTATATCTTTTGAACCGTAAGTCCAAATTGTGCATACCACATATCCACACACTCATCTACTAATCCTCTATCCTTTGGCATAATCTAATTAACCAAACTAGCAGGTTAAGTAAAAAATAATATATGTTTAATCTAATTAAACATATACCCTCACTTAATCAAATCATCATTTGTACAACCAGGTACCAAATTGATTTGACTAGTCCTCATGTCTCTTGTAGTGTTGATCAATATAATATCCTACATTATTTGATTCATTGTGCATGTTGTTGCCAAAATCTTAGCATGGCGTCATAAACTCGTATGACATCTCGACCAGGGACCTTGTAGGTGTGACTTGCTTGGATCTTTATTATGTTGACAACTGGTAAACTCTTTTCCAATTGATCAAGATTAGCATCTAGCAACACGTCTAGGCTATCCAATTATACAGACGATTTGTATCCTGACAGTATCGTTGATCCAATGCATACAGTGTCTGATCGCACTCCCGTGTTGTTTCCAATATCTCATGATATCTAATGATGAACGCTAGCTAGATAGGATAATGTCATTCCCGCTGTGTCATTGATTATATTTTTTGATCCATGAGTACTATATTATAATCTATGATTGAACTATTCAATCATGGTGTGCACATATAATATAACTCTATCAAGGGGGCCCAGAGACATCATAACTTACTCAGCATTCACGAGGATGCGAATAAAGGATATTCGTCCTATTGACATATGCGAACTTCTCAACATAAGTTCTACACATAGAGAAGATGTCTTTATCACTGCATGTTACGGTGAGCAATTAACACCAACCACTAATGTGCATACCTTAAGCAAGAAAACCAAATACCTCTGACATAAGTCAACAACACCACATGAACTATCAATGACATAATACAGAATCCAGATGATGTTCATGTATGGTCAAATCCGATGACATGTAACCCCTTATATGCATATGTGATATTAAACAGGTACACTACCGCTTTGATATGTGATAGCTAGATCAAACTTTTAATCATTACACTAGTTTCAGGTATAATTAGTGTTCCTTGTTAATTATCTTGACCAGTGATACTTTAAAGTTCATTACTTTTATTATTTGATTGCTACACAATCTAACAATTAGATGACCACAAGTAATGCAACTTAAGGCAACAAATTGACTATCGTTACTTCATATGAACAAGAACTACAAACAAAATGTTTACTCCAGGACACCTGACTCTATCATATATGTTTTTCATGTCTCATAAATTTTGCATGTCATCATAAATTTTTCCAGTTTCTGATTCATAAATTTGCATGCCATATCATTAATTAAATTGTAGCTGCGCATCTATTTTTGTTACTGGCTAATAACTAGTTGAGAGGTTATGCATAGGACTACAAAAAGCAACATGTGTTTGAGAGATGATGGCGTTTGATATGAAGTAAATTAGCGAACAAAGAAAGTGCAAATTCTATACTACTGCGACACTCTCCAAGATAATTATTCTCATGAAAAATAATTGGAAGATCATGGGGTTTTATATTACAAAATGATAGTGGGGCAAAATTTATTCTCTCGACAAGTACAACACGGGAAAGTGACGAAGATATATAGGCCGTATTCATAAAGAGGAGGTAGGTTTTTCTTATTTTTATGGAAGGTAAGAGTTTTATTGCAGTGAGATCTCGGTATGACTTTAAATTTATCTGTGTAGAGAGGAGGTAGGTAGGTAGCATGTATTTGTCTTTTAGTTTTGCATCCGGTAAGAAAATAAAAGAGTTTTATTGCAGGTAGGTGAGTTTCGTTGAAAGTTAATTTGACTTCATAGAGAGAAGGTAGAATGTATTTTTGATATTACACTACTGCCGAATGAAATGATTATGATTTGTGCGTATTGTTTAAGCAATCATGGTCAAACCCGATAAGAAGTACCAATTAAACCTAACACACATGATATATACTTTAAACCATGTTCAAAGGAATATGACCTATGCAGAAATTTACATGGGGGATCCGATCCAATTTCAGTTAGTTACTAAATTTTGTTTGCCAAGTAACGCAGTAGTGAATAGAGATTGAGCAAATGTTTCGAACTTAGTTGTAAGAGCTTGACTTACCTATTTTGCCACCTGAATGAATACTGATACGTCCAAAGGGTATATGTAAAAAGCTTTATCCTCAAATACACTTTCGATTTAGATTGCAAGTATACAATCCTACCGTGTAGTATATTATCGGGTATCGAACCACAAGGAGTAAGATAAATACTTAATTTTCAACTTTAGATGATAAATTTCAGAAAAGGAATAAAGTAAAGTGCAATAAAGTAAATTTGGGGGGTTTGTACTAAAAATCCTAATGTTGGGTTCAATACCCGAAGAAAGGAGTTTTTAAACAATTAAAAGTAAAAGTGAAAGAAAGAAAAGTCGATTTGTTTTCAAGGTTAAGAGAATCTAGGGGTCTTTGATCTACAATCCCTTGTTAACTCTATTTATTCGGTATTTGCTTAAATTCATGTATGATTTGATGAGGTTTCTAACCTAATATGTCATTAAGGGTCACTTTCATGAATTAATAACGTGTCTAAGTAATTCGGACTTCACGTTTAAGTCCTTCATCCTAGCTACCTAGACCATAAGCTCTTGTTAGTCTCTCCTCTCCTCAAATATTGGTATTTCACAATTAAGTCCATGATACCAATATCCGACTCGATTTGAGATGTCCTAATTAGGGTTTGACTTCACGGTTAGGTTCTTCACCAAATTCCTAACCTTAATTTCTATAGTTCCGGCTTAGATTAAATCGGTTAGAATCTTAATCTAAACCTAAGGTATTTGCATTCATAATTTGGTACTATCCTATTGATCCTAGTCAATTTTGGTTCTTTTGAAACCAAAACGAGATGCTACAATTCAAGTACCAATTATGTATTTAACACAAATTATTTAAATCACAGAAATTAACAATCAAATCCGATAAAATAATCATAATAAAAGCAAATAATCGAATAAAATAGAATTAAACAAGTTCATGCATATTGACCTGAACCCCTAGAGAGAGAACTACTCCCTCTTGGAGGGAAACATTGCAAAGTTTGGCAAAGAATAAAAGGAAATGAAATAAAGAATAATTACACCCTGTGAATCTAGAACCTCTATCTTGCCGAATATTGCTCAGGAAACCCTTCTTCTCCTTGCTTGAAAACTTTACCTCCTTCAGAAATTATGGCTAAGAATTGTGTATAGAGAGAGAATGAGATGTGTTGTAGGGATGTCTTTTGAATGGAAATGAGCCCCCCTTTTAAAGCAAGAGATCATGCCCAATTTAGAGGCTAGAATGTGGAGTTAGTGGGTGCTCTTTTTACATTTCTTTCCTGGCAAGTATGTCTATTTTTGGCTTCTTAAAACGTGTCCCTGGAGTGCCAAAAATAGAAATTGTGTTGAAATCAGGTAATTCTGGCTGACTGCGAGTCATGTTCATCCGCACTGCGTGTGGTCTCACCCGCAGTGGATCTAAGTTTCCTTATTTAACTTTCCTGGATTTCTGCGAATCCACATGAGTGCGGGTGGAACTGCGTATAGATGACCCGCACTGCGGGTGGATTCTGTGTTGTTCTGAAGTTTCTGAAATTGGCCAAGTATTGAGTGCGGCTGTAGTGCGTCCGCACTGGCTCTCAGTGCGTCCGCATTAGGCTCGGGAAAAATCTTGCGCAGAGCTGAGAGGTTGGAAATGCGGCCAAGTCCCCAGTGCGTCCGAACTAGTCCGCAGTGCGTGTCAATGATCCGCACTGAGAGGTATTTTCGCCATTTTGCATCATTTCCTGTAATGAAAAGCCAAATAACCGCAGTAACTTGATTCCAGGTGTATTTTAATCATTTTATATTCTAAACACAAGATATTTGAGGTTGTTTTATGATAAAATCAAGATCAAATGTATATATAATTTATGCTTATCAAATACCAATTTAGGGAGACCACGAATGTAAATGTTAGAAACATAATTTTTTAATCCAATCATATATATTAAGATCAGAATTTTCTTCTCCTTTTTTTTCGGATCCAATCACCTGAAGAATTTAATAAATTAGAATGATGATTTGTCAATTCTAGCCGGTCTATGTTAGGGTTTGAGAGCAACACAGAGAACCAAACACAAGGCGAATTTGAAAGCGTAAGCCAATTTTCTATTTCTCTCTTACCAATAGTAAATTACAAAGATGTGTTTAATTGGTTTACACAAATTATATAGAGGTCCAAATAAACATCCGAATTACAAGAAAGAATACAAATTTACAAATAGCCCTTATAATGAATTGGGACACAACAAACTCCTCCTCCCGATTCATGAGTTAGAACCCTCAATGAAACCCACCTTGTCACGACCAGTATCAAACTTCAAAGGCGGTGATAGCCATTCTCACTCGTGTGAATCTTCTCCAATAATAATTATTCTCTAGCACATCACGTATCCAATGATAACATAGCTCTATGTGCTTTGACCTAGAGTGAAATGTGCGATTCTCGCTCAAATGAATTGCACTTTGACTATCACCAAGTAACACATACATTTCTTGTCGAATGCTCAACTCATGAAAGGACTTTTTATCCACAATAGTTCTTTGCATGCCTCAGTGATTGCAATGTTTTCGGCTTTAGTTGTGGAGAGTGCAACACTCTTTGATAGTCTCGATTGCCACGATGTTGACATCCTCGAGTTAACATCTCCAGCCCAATCGACATCCGTGTATGTCTCCAAATCTGGTTTGCTTGCCCCATAACAGAGGTAATAACCAGTGGTACCGTGAATGTACCTTAGAACCCATTTCACAGCATTACAATGAGTTTTTCCAGGATTTGTGAGAAAATGAATTACCACACCAACGACATGAGCAATATCGAGTCTTTTACACACTGTTGCGTACATCAATGAACCAACCGTAGATTCATACATCACATTCTTCATTTCCTCTTTCTCCCTTTCATCCTTTGGACAATCATTAAGTGTCAACTTGAGATGATTACCAAGTGAAGGAGAACCCGGTTTGCAATTTAGTCATATTGAACTGTTCAATCACCTTTTCCATGTACCTTTCTTGTGCCAACCAAAGTTTGCACTTTTCACGATATCTAGTGATTCTCATACAAACAATTTGTCAGGACCCAAATTATTCATTGCAAACTCATTCCCAAGCTTCTGTTTCAAAGCTCCAATCTCGTTTACATCATTCTCGACAACGGACATGTTATCAACACAAGAGTAATTGTTTAGAAAATGTTTTTACTTTCGAGATAAGTTTGTGACCCATTTCATACATACTTATTCCATATAAACATGTTGATGTAAAGTATATATGTATATGTATATGTATATTATTTTTGTTTGTTTGTTGAATGTATATGAATAATAATTGTTTATGTTTGTTGAATGTTGCATTAATATGATTGATTATTTTTTGTATGTTGTGATGTTAAATATTTATTGAATGATGGATGTGTAATATTAATTGTATGTTTAATGGCTAGCAAATATGAGTGCTAGACAATTGTAAATCCTATAACAAACTGTGTACGGTGTTGTAAATAATACACGGATGATTGTAGAAACCGTGTATATAAACCTAGTCATTCTACACGGTTAATTCGACCGTGTAGAAACCACCATTTTCAGCGCCTTTTTTTTTATATCTGACAGAGTTGGATTTTATTAACTGTGTATGTAAGTACTATATAGAACGGATAGAAAATCGTGTACAACGTACCCCCTATTCATACACGACGCTCGCTGACATAGTACTGTAACCGTGTGTCATTAGCTTGTTGGACAGTGTATGGTCATGTTTTCTGTACTAGTGATATCTATCATTTATATGGTTGTTCATTTTAAAATTTTATGTTTGATAGCTACTGATGGAGTTTGTAATTTTGTAAAAAAATATCAATGTGTAATTTTTGTGTTATAAATAATATTATTGCTGGTAATGATCAAGATTTATGAGTTGTGTTATTTTAGTGGTTTTGTATGTGTTTTGTACATACAAAACATTATATGCTCATTCAAATGAATTAAATTGAAGAAAAAAACTACCAGAGAACGAAAATTAGACGCTGAAGGTCCGTATATGATGTCAACAATATCATCAGTGACAAAAAAAATCAGTCTTTGAAAAGACATCAGTGTCTCGGATGATGTCAATCAGCGATCGGTGAAGTCATCAACTTAGTATCTGATAGGGCCATGTTCCACCGGTCCTTTTACTTGTTTTAAACTGGGCCATGAAAGACCGGGGCCTGGACCTCTCTAAGAGGCCAACCCGACGTCATATGGAAAGCCCAAAGGTTCACTAAGCCGGGGCCCAATACAGCAGCCTCAAATCATATAGCCCTAAAATAGGCTCATGCCAACCGACATACGGGATCGTCGTGGAAACGGCTAGCTTAATGCCCACGTCCCAGTAACGGCTGACATAACTGCCCACGTTCTCCATAAATGCCCGAGATGGCAGTTATGGCTGGACTATATAAGGCAGAGATTCCCATTAGACAGGGGACGCAATTCTGACTAAGAGAGAGATCATACAGGTTAGAGTCTGAATCTCTCACAATCCACACCGAGTTTCTAACTCGACCCACATCTCGGCCTGCCATCTTTTGGCAGGGCGAATCTAACCCGGTCCAACTCTCTATACGACCTCATTTGCCTAGATAGGAAGTATCAACCACCGTGGGGCCACGCCTCGCTCACATAGAGAATTAGATGGCTCATCCAAATAGATCAATCCCGCCTCCACCAGGAGTAACTACCCCGCCAGGAGTAGCCATCACGCCACCTCCTTTGGTAACCCCGTTAACAGGAAACCCTTCCCACAGTCAACCTCCTGGAGCAAGGCCTAGCAGCTCGGTGATACGACCTCATGGTCCTGAACCGACACAACCTCACCACACAGGCCCCGAGCTCATGACTCGACCTTCGTTTACCGAAGGATACACGACTAGGCCACTCTACACCGAGCACAACCCATTAACTGGTACTTATCAGTTACCATACATACCATGCTACACTCAGCAAACGCCGTTTTACCAATACGGCGCGACCACTTACACACCCTACATCCTGACGGGTCCCCAGTACCCTTATGTGACACCACTCGGACAGTGGGGCCAGGGAGGTGCTCACGGGATGTACCCCATGACAGGTCCAGCACCGCATTCCCAACAAATACCACTGCGACCTGCAAACCAGACTGTACCTCCTGCTGTACCGGTTCCCCAACCTTTATCAGCGAACCGCATTCAAAGTTGGCCGGTAAACATCTCCCCTAGAAATTTGGATTCTCGGTTCGTACAAGTCCGAACTGGTAGTGAGACGGATACACCCATCCCAAGAGAACAGCGTGTCCCATCAGAACGCAGGGACCAACATGCTTCGCCAGTAGGGGAATACCCCAACGAAGGAAGCACTAGTGGAAAAACACAAATCAGGATCGGGTATATTCCCACATCAGGATCGGACCTACAGCCGATCCTGTTCCAGCCGATACAAGTAGTCAATCTCAACTGTATCGGTTAAACAACCGATCCAGATAGAAACAATCTGGATCGGATAATTAATATAAACCCGATCCTAGTTTTAGTTATCGCGATCGGTTTTATTAAGTAACCGATCCCAATCATCCAGAATCTGCATCGGTTATTTATTCCAACCGCTCCCGACTTCATAGTATTTGGATCGGTTAAAAATAAAACCGATCCCGCCTTGTCCAGTATTTGCATCGGTTAAACATTAAACCGATCCCGAAATGTAAGTACCAGGATCGGTTTATTATCACCCGATCCTATATTTATTATCTGGGCAAATTAATTAAACAATTGGATCAGTTTTTAACAAACCGATCCAATATTCCGGCCAATATATAAAATATTTTTTAATATAACAACAGACCAACTGGATCGGTTTTGTTAAAAACCGATTCAGATAACTAGCAGGTTCGGTTTATTTATACGAACCGATCCAGAAGGTTGTTATCACGATCGGTTGTGTATAAATAACCGATTCGGATAGTGATCCGAATCGGTTAATAAATTAATAACCGATACTGATTTTTTACTGTGTTTTAAAAAAATTTATTTTATATTTGGCCAGCTTCCAGTATATTTTGCTGGCCTATATAGGATATCACATGCATCAGGAATCACCACAAATCGATACACATCCTAAATTATTAGAAAAGTATCACATCCTAAATTATTAAGCTCCTAAATCCATACACCATATCTTAGAATTATTAAGCTCCTAAATTATTACAAATTATTACAAATTATCACATTCTAAATTGTTTTACTTTTTTGAATGATTACCTCCTTTAAGAAAAAGTTACACCACGAGTTGCGAATCTCGTCCATTCTGTAAACCGGGTACTTAGTGGGAAAGTCCTGCATTTTTTAAATGATATAAGAACACAATTAAATATGTACTTAATTATATTTGAAGCAACTATGCTTACTTTTGGAAAATATATAAATGTATATATACCTTCATTTTCGGAAAATCACGGAGGAAGCGATGTATTATGTCGTGCATGAACATCATGACATAATATCCACATTCCCAACCTCCATTTTATTGTGGGCACTACATTACACATCAAGATAGTTAAAAAAATTAAACAATTTTTGCACATATAGATTTTGACCAATTTTAATTTGCAGCTAGGTCCCTATAATCATATCATAACCAAATTTCACCATTTTTTACATCTAAGTCCCTCGTTTAACATCACCAACTTAGCAATTTACAAACAACAAGAGAAGTTAAAAAATAAGTACTTACCCTGCAATAATTAATCTTGAAATTAGAGCATTTTCCAATTCCTCCAATCATCTGGTCCAATTGGTAGGGCCTGTTGAAAAAAATACTACCAATTCTAAGAAAAATATTAATGAAAATCTATAGATTTGACAAATAAAAGCTTGAAAAGCATACATTTTGAGCGCATCGATGATCTTCGGGTGAAGTGGAGCCGATTTCTTACCAGCGGTCTTACTGAGAGAATCGAACACGTACGCCTGACTCTCGCTTGGCATAAGCACGACCAAGAGCCAATGTGTTCTGCAAATTAGGTTTTGTATCATCTCACATTCTATAATTTGGGTCCGGCTAATTTGCTGCCGGCAGCATTCTGGCCAGCTGCTGCCGGGGGCATTTCGGCCATTTCTGGTGTTCAAACAACAACTTTTTTTATATAGATGTTCAATCTATATTATAATCTACTTGGAGACCAAATTTTACATTTTTTGGAATTTTTTTACTATTTATTAAGCCACTTTGAAAATTCCAGATCACTTGATCCAGAATTCTGGATCATGTGATCTGGAATTTTCAAAGTGGCTTAATAAATAGTAAAAAAATTCCAAAAAATGTAAAATTTGGTCTCCAAGTAGATTATAATATAGATTGAACATCTATATAAAAAAGTTGTTGTTTGAACACCAGAAATGGCCGAAATGCCCCCGGCAGCAGCTGGCCAGAATGCTGCCGGCAGCAAATTAGCCGTCCCCAATTTGATTTATACGAAATGAAAGAAACTTAATAAAATTAGAATGTATATATAGCACTAACTTCTGATGATACGGTATGAATATCAGTTTCTTCCTCCGGTTTTCTCTCAGTACATCCTTTAAGTATTTCTCAACGTATTCTATTGATTGGGCACCACCCTCCAACAAGTGTAAATTGGTTTTCATGGGGTCCATGAAACCAACACGCTCATCTTCTCGATGTTCCTCCTTGTTGTATTTCTGCAGATACCTGCAAAAAAAGGCATACAGGTGATCTCGATTTTTTCATTTTGGATTAAAAGTAGTACATTCTACCATTATTACGAATGTTAACTCACATCATGAAGATCTGAATAATCGGTCCGGTGAGCCACTCCTTTGGTTTAACCAACGTCAAAAAATCATCTGCATTGACTACCAGGGGTTCTTCATGATGGAAAAGGTCAGGTGGCTGGTTGACGTGAAATGCTTTGTTAGGTTGGCTCAAGAACCGATCACGCAGATGGGTACAAGACTGTGGAAAACGGACAAAATCGATACCACCAAACATGTTTGTTTCAGTTTGTACCACATCCCCACCAGTACGAACATTGGGTGGTTCCTGCAATTAAGATAATACCATCAACTAAAACTCTACCATATAGATACAAATTTATAACTATAAGAAGTTGTAATAATAATATGCATTTTTTACCTGATCAATATTTATCATAACTATCGGCCATGCGGTGGAGCTGCCAACGGCTGAGATGATGGTTGGCATGTCTTCATGTGGTACAGGTAGAGGGGTGTCTTCTTCACCCGGGACCACTGCATCCACCATTACCCTTGCATGGTCAGGTGGTAGAGGCCTCGTGTGAATGGTCTCTCCAGGATTTACTGGAACATTAATTGTCCCCGAAGCCACTTCAACCTTCTTCCCATCTCGATGCATGAGAAGTCTGCATACTCGTTGCGACGGCTGTACATGCTACAAAAATTCATTCGAAGGAATAATATGTATAAAACTAAGGCATGTACGTAATAGAATTATTTTTTTATTTGGATGGAAAAATATGTATTTATTTGCATTACCTCCATCGGGAAAAAGAGGGAAGTCCGTGGTCCAACTGACTGGCAGCTGCTCGCTACGGCTGTTGGGCTGTGAGTGGCTGTTGGGCTTTCCGCGAGTATTCCTCGGCCCATCAATGTTGCCATCTGCTCCGCTAACATTACCTTCATTTTCTCCGCCATATCTGCCTTTATTCTCGCCTCTGCAACTTCTACTCTCACCGCCACTTCTCTCTCTATCCGCTGTTCAATGTCCGCGCCAGACCCAGAAAGCACGTGTCTCCTCCTTTTTCCGCTTCCCTGATATGCCTTTTTAATACCCACCAGAGCTCCAAGGCCTCTCACCCTCCCAGCATGTTCCGGATTCGGCAGAGATTTTCCTAGAACATCGTCGTAACGATCGACGGGCAACAAGCCTTTGTTGAAAGCCTCCTGTTGTTCTTCCTGAAATGACAATGGCAACCTGTTATCACATAATAAATTAGAGTTGAATTTCAAGGAATGAAAATATCTAAATCCTCACAATAGTCTTGACGATTGCTTCTGTGTCCGGGTTAGGATAAAGAAGTTCCTCGCCATCGGAAGTCGGCTTCGTGTGTCCTAGTGTCCACGAGACATGCCTATACTGAACAGACATATCAAGAAACTGCTCCTGTGACAGTATAGTAGTTGACCCCTGGGTAGACGGATCACTACTTACTGCTTTATCGTTTGCAATTTTCTGGAATGCTTCTTTGAGCCTATTCTGGAATTTCTCACCGCTGTACCCTCTGGATCCCAGGTAATGTTTATACTTGTTCTTGGACTGATTCTCCTTCCCCTTATTGCTTTTATTCTGCAATTTACCCAAAGAAACAATTACGAGTTATGAAAATCGTTGAACAATTAAACAATTAGGTTCATTGAACGTTTATAGTTAAAAAAAGTGACCTTGAATTCATCCGACCGGCGGGACTCGACAAAGGCATCCCAAGCTTCTTGTGTGATCGAGAGCTTCTCAAGGTCGGGCGTCGTACCTGCGTTGACGTGCTTAGTCAGAGCTACTCTGTACTTTCCTTGCATGGTTTGTGGTGGTTGTAGTAGAGATTGAAGGGCTAGGGTGGCGGAGAGAAGAAGAGAAAAGAAGAAGAGAGGAAGAGTCGGTTCGCAGGGGTCGAAGAGGCGCCGAAAACGTCTGGGACGATTATAAAACGTCTCACAACGATTTCTTCTGGACATTTGAAGATGAAAATTTTGGTTTTGAATTTTGATTTTAACATTAAATCGTCTGGACGTTTTACAAATCGTCTAGGACGTTTTTGTACTTTTTGTCATAATTAAAAAGCTATTTTGAAGTCTGAGAATTTAATTAAATCGTCCAGACGTTTTGACAATCGTCCGGGACGTTTTAGAATGTTTTGTACCTGCGTTGACGTGCTTAGTCAGAGCTACTCTGTACTTTCGGTGCATTTCTGCCATTTTTTGTATTATCTTCTTCTTCAAATATTGATCATCACCATCAATATTCCAGTCCATCTGCCAAACAAACAGAAATCAAGGTTTACGTGAGTTAAATTCAACTTTGCTAGCTTGTGAGCTTAGGACCATGTTATTTACCTGGATTTGGTTCCATATCTTTTCCTTCACGTCGTCTTCTACCTGAGACCACTCTAGGCACGTTATAGGAACGTTCCTTCTTACCAATATCCCAAGGTGCGAGGGGTATTTAGTGGTTTGCCTATTAATAATAGGCCTCCCAAATGCATCAAATTCAACATGCTTGCCGGTCTGATTAACGACGGTAGCAAGTTGGGAAGGCCCTCTTACTCGCTTCTCACCCGAGGCGCGCTCGCTACCGCCACCACTAGCCTCACCAGCACCACTAGCCTCACCAGCACCACTAGGCATGATAGGAGCAGCTCGATGACCAGCACCACTAGCCTCACCAGCACCACTAGCCATCTGAACGGTTAGATAGAGAATAAAAAAACAACCAATTTAGAGTGAAAATTTGATTTATTTGGATTTTTCTGCTATTTTTTTAGAATATTCAAAACTGGAGCAGCATGTGTATTCGTGCTGTTTTTTCAAAACTGGAGCAACATGTGAATTTTCTAAACTTGGGGAAGCATATTACTTTGAACAATGTAAACCTTGATCCCAATATAACTTTGAACAATACAACTTTGAACAATATAAACTATGAAAACCAAGTCCGGTACCAGCAACAGCAACACAGTGAAATTAGTGCGAAATTAGTCCAGTTAAATTAGTTAAAAGGTACCAGTTAAAAGGTGAACTCAAGGTACCAGTTAAATTAGTCCGGTACCAGAGGTGAACTCAAGGTACCAGTTAAAGGTACCAGTTAAAAGGTGTTTGAGCATTTACCCGAAATTAGTGCGAAATTAGTCCGAGAGAGATGGAAGCACCACCGATAGCACCGGCACTGGAGGTGCCGGGGAGAGAATGCGCGGCGAGAGAGGCGGCGGAGAGGCGGCGGCGTGAGCACCGTAAGAATACGAGAGAGGCGGTGTTAGCACCGAGAGGCGGTGTTAGCACCGAGAGGCGGAGTGCACCGAGGGAGGCGAGTGCGCCCGAGAGAGAGAGATTAGCGAGAGAGAGAGGGATCAGTGAGCTCAGATCGAGTTTTGAAAATGAATTCAGGAGACCAATTTTCGCTAAGTAGCCAGAGAGGCGCCAAATTAAATCACCGCGAAAATATATCATCATGATCGGTTTTTTGTTAAAAAACCGATCCTGCGTACTGTGATCAAGTTCGGTTAACTTAATAACCGATCCTGATGCATACATATTTAATCCAGTACTTTGAAAAACTAAATCACTGTTTACATAATTTCAATGGATTTATGTAATGCATCAAATATACATTCACATAATTTACATTTACATGATTAGCATCACATTTGTATAATTCAAAATTTACTAAATAACACAATAATTTACTAAACAACACAATAATAACACAAAAAAGTCTAAATATTTATGACACCTTGCATGCAACCCCCATAGTCAAGTAATTATAATGCCTCCTGGAAAAAAATTAATAAACTCATTAAGTCAGGAACATTGAAGTTTTTTTTCAAGTCGGAAAAGATTAAAAAAGTCTAGATATGACATACCAATAAAACATTGAATATCAAATTTATTCAATCCATTCTCCTTCATTATGATCGTTGCGCATGTGACTTGTTTCATTATCCACGACAGTTGGTAAAGATGCCATGCCAGTGGAAAAAGGAGGTATATCATCAAAATGATCGTACGCTTCTTCGTCGTCTACATTATCAATCCCGACAATACGTCTTTTCCCGGAGAGGACAACATGTCTTAAACGATCGGCCGGATCAGTTATGTAGAACACTTGTGTGGCTTGTCTTGCAAGTATAAATGGATCATCCTTGTATCCAACCTTATTGAAATCCACCAAAATGAAACCATCGTTGTCAACTTTAACGCCCTTACGGTTGTCGACCCATTTACACTGAAATATCGGGATCTTAAATTTTCTGTAATCTAGCTCCCAAATTTCTTCGATAAACCCGTAATACGACATCGAGGCATGCGATGGTCCGGCACCTTTAGCTCCTGAAAAATCACTCGACACGGCTACCACAGTCACTCCGCTGTTTTGCACGGTACTCTTCAAATCTTGACTTCTTGTGTAAAATGTATACCCGTTGATGTCAAATCCTTGGAAGGTTTTCACGACATGGACTGGACCGAGAGCCAACATTTTGACAACTTCTTTAATGTTTTCTCCCTCCGGAGCTTTCATGACTCTACGTGTAAACCATCCTTCGAACTTTTCATTGTGTTCTCCAATCAACCACTTATCGGATTTCCTAGGATTCTGTTGACGCAAGAAAGTCATGTGCTCGTCCAAATAAGGATGAACGTCGGTGAGGTGCTGCAAAACATGTAAATGTGCTAGGGTCATCGTTGTATGTAAGGGCACGATTAATTTCGATCCCAAGGTGCCTACCCCGTGAAGTCTTCCGCCGTGCCGAGGTTTAGGGATGCCGATGGCTTTTAAATCATCCAGATAATTAGTACAATACTCAATCACCTCTTCGGCAGCATATGCTCTTACAATGCTGCCCTCAGGACGATATCGGTTCCTCACATATCCCTTTAACAATCCCATGTATCTCTCAAACGGATACATGTACCGCAAGAAAACAGGCCCACACATCTTAATTTCTCTAACTAGATGAACAATTAAATGAACCATTATATCAAAAAAAGACGGCGGAAAATACATTTCAAGGTGACAGAGAGTGACGACAACCTCCTTCTGCAAAGCATCTAACGTATCAGGATCATTTACTTTGCAACAAATGGCGTTGAAGAAAAAACAAAGCTTTGTGATCGTCTGTCTAACGCACGGTGGCAATATGCCCCGAATTGCAACAGGAAGAAGCTGTGTCAGTAAAACATGACAGTCGTGGGACTTCATACCTATCAATTTTAATCCCTCCAGTGAAACCAGGTTCTTAAAATTTGAAGAATATCCAGATGGTACTTTTACACCATGAAGGCATTCACATAAACTTGTTTTTT
The DNA here is from genome assembly GCA_025461045.1 of Carex parvula. Taxonomy (NCBI): domain Eukaryota; kingdom Viridiplantae; phylum Streptophyta; class Magnoliopsida; order Poales; family Cyperaceae; genus Carex; species Carex parvula. Next base: position 7,911 of record JAJGRW010000206.1, on the reverse strand, counting down.
CTTTTTTTGACAACGTATGCATGGCGGGTTTTAGGTATGTGCAAAGTTTACCCTTTTCTCTTTCCTTCTCTGCCGGTTGTAGATCCGGCCGTATGTTCAAGAATTGCATGTCTTTTCGGGCATTGATACCGTCCTTAGTCTTTCCCGGAATATTCAACAATGTTCCAACCATGTTATCACACACATTTTTAACCACGTGCATCACATCGAGACAGTGTCGAACCTCTAAATGCTCCCAGTATGGCAAATCCCAGAATATTGATCTCTTCTTCCATGTAATTTTCGGAGACCCTTTCTTTCTCACCGCCTTTTTTTTCCATTTCCCAAACTGATTTTCAATATCCTTTACTCTCGAATAAACTTGTTGGCCGGTCAATGGATAATTTACTGTGACATTCTCGGTCTTTCCATTGAATGCTTTCTTTCTCTTTCGGTGTGCGTGGTTGGCAGGAAGAAATCTACGATGACCCATGTACACATTTTTCGAGGAATGTGGTAGCCACATATCGACTGTATCATCCATGCAAATAGGGCACGCTTTTTCCCCTTTAACACTATAACCCGACAAATTACCATAGGCCGGAAAATCATTAATGGTGCAGAAAATCATGGCCCGTAAAGTGAATTTCTCCTTGGTATATGCATCAAATATCTCCACTCCGGGATGCCATAACTTGCTTAAATCCTCAATCAACGGCGCTAGATACACATCTATGTCATTTCCGGGCTGTTTGGGTCCTGATATCAGCAAGGTCAGCATGATGTATTTGCGTTTCATACATAACCACGGCGGAAGATTATAAATGCACAAAAGAACCGGCCAACTGCTATGCTTACTGCTCATGCTACTGTGCGGATTCACTCCATCTGCACTCAGCCCGAGCTTTAGGTTTCTTGGGTCACCGCCAAATTCGGGAAATCTTCTGTCAATATTTCTCCACTGAGGAGAATCAGCGGGGTGCCGTAATTTTCCGTCCCTTTTCCGGTTATCGGCATGCCAACGCAATAATTTCGCATCTTTGGCATTTGAGAACAAACGTTTGAATCTTGGTATCACGGGGAGGTACCATAGTACTTTTGCCGGAGGTCCTTTATCCGGTTTATCACTCCCCATTTTATCGCTGGTTAGATGCTTTCTACTATAACGTGATGCACCACATTTTGGACACTCGTGGAAATCTTCGTACTCATTTCGATATAATATACAATCATTTGGACACGCGTGTATTCTCTGAACTTCCAAATCCACTGGACACAACATTTTCTTCGCTTCGTAAACATTATATGGTATCTCGTTTCCGTCCGGAAGCATTTCTTTCAATGTTTGTAATAACGCAGTAAAACTTTTATCACTCCAACCGTTTGATGCTTTAAGGTTATACAATTTTAATACACCTTTCAATTTTGAAAATTTAGAACAACCGGGATACAATTCCTTATTAGAATCTTCGTACAAATTCTCAAATACAGAGTACTGCTTATCATTATCAAAATCCTCTTCTAAATCACGTAACATTTGATCAACATTCTCAGTTTCATCTACCACCGCATCATCGGTCCCATCGTGTGGTCCATCACCACTTCCGTCACTCCCACCAGTATGGTATTCCTGATGCTCACTACCTATATCGGTTTCCAAACTCTCGCCATGCCATATCCAACGCTTATATTGTTGCTTGAATCCACGTCGGATTAAATGGTTCCTCACTTGGTTGGGATTGGAAAATTTATTCATATTGTTACAATCACGACAAGGACACGACATCAGCCCAGTCCCATTCTTCGCCGTATCTTCCGTAGCAACTTTCATAAATTCATCAACACCGGCCATATATTCATTGGATATACGTGATGTTCCGTACATCCAACTGCGGTCCATCTGCAATTATAAGAAAAAACAATTAAGCACAAGGGAATATATGGTACTTTAAATGTTCACACTAGGGCTTACATGGGGCCGGTTACCATTCTATCCCACTCTTTGAATACTTTGTCTCAGTAGTGACCACTTGTTAGTCGTGTTTTAGTATTTAAGGGAATTTCGGCAGCATTTCCCCTTAGTTCCCCAAATATTCGGGGAACTAAGAGGAAATGCTGCCGAAATTCGCTTAAATACTAAAACACGACTAACAAGTGGTCACATCCTAATTGAGACAAAGTATTCAAAGAGCAGTCCCAAAACGGGGACTATTCAAAATTAATCCCTAATGGATTAATTTTGAACGGGTTTTATGACCTAAAGGCATTATTCATTGGGTTGTGGCTCGTAAGACAATACTCTAGCTAGATACCTAATGGTGGAAATACCTTTAATTAACTATATATACTATTATCAAAATACATGATCAAGTTTCATTCACAAAGCCAAACACGAGGTTCATGTTGCACTTACAATTTTTTTCGACGCCGAATCGAGTGAGATGAAGATCGTTGCACCAGATTCCTCAATAATAGCCAATCTACAAAAATAATGAGAATTGAGTTGAGCTTTTGAAGCAAAATACACCACATGAGCCCTAATATAAAAACAAATTTACCATTCTTGAGTCTCATCAATCCAAGTTAATTTGATTGATATGTGCTTGTAGAACGAGAATTATAGATCAAATATAAAACGTACACTTGAATTTCCTAATTTCTTGATTCTCTATGGGATTGTGCCTAAAATTAGTTAGCATTTTAAATTAAAAATGAAGGAATCGGGTTTATATTACCTCAATCAACCATCAACCGAGATAGATCAACAAATGAGGAAGAGAAACACTTGTTTCGGGTAGAGAGAGTTCAGAGAACGAAAACACCTCAAAGAGGGCAGAGACAGATCGCGCACTGGAAAGGGAGCAAATTAAAAGACCTCGTATTGCGGAAAGGGAGAAGAAATTAACAAGGTATCTGGATCGGTTAAGTTATAATACCGATCCTGATAATCATCAGCACCGGTTAATTTTTTAGCCGATCCTGATAATCACCAGCATCGGTTTGTTATTAACCGATCTTGATGAGTATCAAGATATTCTGCCATAAAACGTCCCAACGTTTTGTAAAACGTTGAAAACGTTTTAGTTTAACTTAGGTCAAAAATTCAAATTTCTGTGAGAATTCTTAAAACGTCTGCGACGATTAAAAAACGTCTCAGAACGTTTCCTCTGGTTAAATGCTTGATAAATAACTTGATGATTTCTTCAGTCCAAGTGCTCTAAATTGCAATTCCAATTGTCTTGAACATGCATATCATCACAAATATAACCATACGAAAGATAATCAATTTAGGATTAAACATGCAATCATATACCTAACAAAGTTCAAGTCAAATACCATAGGAAAAATAAAAGTGCAATCATACAACATAGAAATAATAAAAGTTCATGCAACACAAATAACATAGCATAGCAATCACTTAGCAAATTCTAATTGTAAAAGTTCATAGAGATTTAAATTTCGGGATCATCGTCATCATCTCCTTCGTCACCCTCTTCATCATCTTCATCATCATCATCTTCGGAAGGTATGTGAGGGGCACTAGTGGACGCACCACTAGAAGCACCATATTGCTTCACAAAGCGCCGAGCGAGTTCCGAAGTGGTGAGATCAATATCATAAATTGCTTCGGCGTTTTTGCGACCTTGAATATGGATTTTGCGTGATCTTGACTTCAAGATTTTAAGATCGTTGTTGATCGCGGTAAATTGGTTGTTATTGGCTATTTGGTATTCTTGCATGTGTTGAACAATCCAAGCCAATTGATTTTCCGCTCCTTGAGGAAGTTCATCTTGAGCCATTGGTGGTATTGGTGGTTGTTCAGGTTGAGCCGGCGATTCTTCTTCATACGGATCCCAATATTGGTTAGGTAGAGCATTTGGAGCATTTATCCAATCATTGATAGGTCTGATGTCAGGTTTTATCATTGGTAAACCCGAACCCGATACACTTTTGACCCAACCATGTTTGGGTAGAATATCAAGCAAATGATTAGGCTCATTTTGAATGAGATGACTTGGGACGGTTATGCCATGTAGGCGAATCATGCGATGAATTAAATGGCCATAGGGGAGATTGGCAACAGAGCTAGAATAGCAAGCAATCATGTGACGAAGAATGATAAAAGGGATGTTGAACCGTTTTTCATCCATGGAGATGAGGTGCCTCAAATAGTACATTGGACCTCTTTCAATGTTAGATTTGATCGTTGCTTTGGGTATGAGAATATTGTTAACGAAAAGAAATAGCAAACGATGTAAAGAGGGAAGAGATGAGGCATAGAGGGGTTTAACGCCAAAGTTACGGCGAGCAAACCAGGTTTTGTAGTGATCGGATGATTCTAAAGCAAGTTCGGGCCAATTCCGAAGAAGATAGGCTTCTTCACCTTCATTGACTAACCCAAGCCAACTGGCGACATTGTCCAAAGAGAGAATGATTTCTCGGCCACAAACATAGGACTTGACAAGAAATGGGTCTTCGGAGAAAGTGAGATTGCAATAAAAGGTTTGGTAATCATCTCACTATAGGGTTCATCACACGTGATCAAATTTTCCCAAGGCCAATGACGGATAAACCCGATAATTTTGTCATCCTCGGGAAATGAGAAGGTAACCGAGGCCTTGTTGAAATAATAACAATTCGATAATTTTCGATCCGAAAATTGACCCATGAAATTGGTGTGAGCAATTGGATTTCTAAATAAATAGGTGTTGGATCGATAAATATTGGTATCCTGTTCAATCTCAGTGGCACTAGATTGACCCGCATCGTTGCGAGACCTCTTCTTTCGAAGGATATTCAATTTGGAGAGTTTTGGTGCCATTGATAGAAGAGAGAAATTGAAAATTACCGATTGAATATTGAAGTACAAATCCGTGAAGAGAACGACTCAAGAAGTGCAATGATGAAGACGGATCGTCGATTGAACGGTCGGATTGCCGGATTTGAAAAGGTGGCGAGATTTAGGGTTTTGGTGGAGAGAGAGAAGGAGGGAGAAAACCTTGATTTTAAGAGGAGAAATGGAAGGAGGGTTGAGAGGAGAGGAGAAATCACTTTAAAATAAGTGATTTGGTGGTTTGTGGTGGTTGTAGTAGAGATTGAAGGGCTAGGGTGGCGGAGAGAAGAAGAGAAAAGAAGAAGAGAGGAAGAGTCGGTTCGCAGGGGTCGAAGAGGCGCCGAAAACGTCTGGGACGATTATAAAACGTCTCACAACGATTTCTTCTGGACATTTGAAGATGAAAATTTTGGTTTTGAATTTTGATTTTAACATTAAATCGTCAGGACGTTTTACAAATCGTCTAGGACGTTTTTGTACTTTTTGTCATAATTAAAAAGCTATTTTGAAGTCTGAGAATTTAATTAAATCGTCCATTATGGTGGATGGATATTAAATGCAAAACTAATCTCAGGATCGGTTAATTATGGTGCACCGATCCCGATACTATCCCGATCGGTCTTTTATTTGAAACCGACGCCGGTAGTACACACACAGGATCGGTGTATTATTAATAACCGATCCTGATACGTAAAGGTGGCACGTAAAATGAGGCGCCTTCCCTCTTCCCCTCTTCCCCTCTTCACACTCAAACCTTTCAACTTCAATTCAAAAATCTGCCATTTTCTCTCCTTCAACACTCGCCATTTCTTGCAGTAGGTTTTCATTGATCACTTTTTCAAGGTTTTAATGTCCTTCCTTTCTTTGATCACTTTGTTTTCATTATTTTTTACGTTGTACGTGTATTTTCTCGTATTAGAAATGCCTCCTCGCCGTCGGTTCATAACCAGCAAGGGCGATGACTTTGCACAGCACTTCACCAAGCGAGAGTTGAAGGAGTTCTTCCACAGTGATGACCCGGCCTTGGCACTCCTAGCTGAGTGCATTCTCGATTCAAATCCTTACCTCGATCCGGATAGTGACGGTGATGAGGACAGTGAGGGTGAAGAAGTTGAGCTCGAGGTGAATGCTCTTCCAACCTTTGCTGAGATGGTGGAGTGCTTCGAGTGCCTCTTGTTGGCCAAGGAGGATGCCGTGCTCCGTTGTGAGACATGTCGCAACACATTCCATCCGGAATGTGTTGGCGAGGAGGTCAAGAAGAACAAGGACCTCCGACTTGTCGAATGGAGTTGCCCAACATGCATCGACGGCCCTCTTGAAGACTAAGTTTATTTTTTTTTGCAACTAATTAAGTTTATTTTGAGATCTATATGATCTAACTTCTTATATATGGTATGAATTTGTTAATTTACTTCTTTTGGATATGAACTTGTCATTTTGAGATCTATATGATCTAACTAAGTAAGTTACCTTATTATTGATATTATGGTTGTTTTTATTTATGATTGTGTGTGATGCTTGATTAAATTATGATTTGTTTGGCATATTTGTTTTAATTGCATATTTGTATGTCATGTGTGAATAATGGGTGTCAATCACAAATGAGTTGCTTGAATAATTGGTGTGGATAAGAAATTATATGATTTGAGAATATACATATATATCTATATCTGCCTGAAAAGGAAAAAAAAAAATGGCAGAAAGACATTCATCAGGATCGGTTTTTTACGTTTTCACCGATCCTGGAAACCATGAAGATCGGTTATTCGTAAAAACCGATCGTGATAATCATCGGAATCGGTGATCTTAAAACACCGATCCTGAATGGCTTATCTGCAACTTTTTGATTTTTTTAAAGCAAAAAACGATTATTTCTTCAAATTTTTATTTTTTCTGCTTACTATATGGATTTATATTGAAAATGCCAAATCTGGACAAATTGGCGCTCATTTCTTTCACCAAATTTAGGTCTGGAAGAGGGGACAAGGGGGTCTACACAAGTCGGTGGTTCTTCTCTGCTGTTGCCATCAGAGTTTACTGAACTTAATATGAAAAAAAAAATTTAATAAATTATATTTCATGTTCAAGAGTTGAATGAAGGATAAGGACCTTCAAAAAAAAGCAAGAGTCCGATGAAAAGTTCGAAAAATCATATGTTTCTTATATGGAATCGAAAAAATTTGAATCTTATTCTATGGAATCAAAAAATTCATTTGTTTCTTCTATTCTGAAAATTTTTTACAGGATCGGTTATCTATTTAGCCGATTTTGAATGTTAACTGTCAGCATCGGTTAATAAAAAAAATCGTTCAGGATACTTGACAATCAAGATCGGTGTGTTTTTTTACCGATCTTGTTTATTAGCTGGATCGGTGTATAGGTAAACCGATCCTGATACACATTATCTACATCGGTTAAACCTGTAATCGATGTTAATACTTAACAATCACGAGCGGTTATCGTGTTTGCCCGATTCCAAAGGTATTAGCGTCAGTGTTTTATTTTAACCGATCCTGATGAGGCGATACTGTTTGCACATTTTCCACTAGTGGTCAGATCTGTAGCTTGTTGCGATGTGCAGTAGGGTTCTGAAAATGCACGCGGCATGGATGGTGTCGCATGTGCTTCCGAGGATGCAATCATCAAGGGTATTGCGTGACCCGTTTCATGGGCGTCCCTCCAACTGGTCTCGCTTTTCTTCGTGTATTGATTGTCTCCCCTTGGCATTGTTGGTGCATCATGTTGAAACAATTTGAGGTGAATTGCATCTTGTCTTGCCTCAAGTCTAGCAAGAACTCTTTCCCGTGCAGCATATACTCTTGAAGTTCTCCAATGCTCCACGTTGCTCCAAGTCTGAAAAATATGAAATCATAGCGAAGATAAAGTAATCTCTACTCCTAAAAATGCAAGTGCTGAAAATAAATATGCAAAAATAAAACTAGTCCTAATTGATATTTTTGGGGTTTTTGAATAAGATGCAAAAAGTAAATATGCTAATTAATATTTTTGGGGTTTTATGCAAATAAGATGCTGAAAATAAAAGTGCAGAAAGTAAGATACAATGAAATTAAGATAAAAAGGTTTTTGGCATAGTCGCA
>JAJGRW010000205.1:34283-118288 GCA_025461045.1 Carex parvula | reverse complement strand
AATCATCACCTGTAAATCACCCCTTAAATTGCACTTATCTAAAATCATTTTTTTATGAACTTGTGTCAGGAGGTGGCAGATAATAACTGTGTGTACCGAAACGAGGTGCACCATTCAGCAGCTGAGCACACTCAGGTATTACTAAATTTGATGGAAGACCCCACCATTCCTCGCACGAAGGCCATCAAGTGTGCCAACTGCGGGAAATATGAGGTTGCCTACTTTCAGGTATTACAAGTGGGAATAAGCAATATTTATCGTAATCTCAGTCTGGTACCAGTCAATAGGGTTATTTTCTGATTCTTTGGCTGAAGAAAATAATCTAAAGGAAAGACACGAATATTGAAACTAAATGAAGCAGTAGAGTACATGTTTCAAAATTGGGGCTATATGAGGTTTCTCTTGATGGACGGACACTTATCTTAGTAGTGTTTCAGTTAGCGAAGTATAAGTATGCTCAACTGTAATGTACTACCATAAGTACCAGCACAATCTTTTTCTCCCAAATGTTGTTCCTTCTATTTTGAATTTTGTTCTGGCTTTTTATGTTTATTTGGGTTTAATTTGAGGAAAATTTGAAGCTGAATTTTCATCCATCACCTGTTGAATTGGGATGGTTTGTGATTTCTTTTAGCCTTACTTTGAAGTTATACAAAGTTGCTTCTTTGTAGGGATATGCTTTTACCGAAAAGATTGTGTACTTAATTTTTGGCATTTGGTAAGGTCTGACACTTGTATACACAAATGTGTACCAGAAATCAGGTACTTGTTCTTTTACTGGTTTGAGATATTTGTTCTTTTTTCGAGTTGATTTTATTTCTTGATTTGTTTGCCAGTTAATTGCATACTTGAGGGGTCATTGAGGCTGATCTCGGTACATTAATAACATCTAAAACTAAAACCTAGCGTAAGCTAAAGCTCAATTGGTCAGGTTAGGGATAGCTGCAGAATTTACGGCCCCATATTATACCATTCCTGTACTGTGCTATGAAGGTTCAGTATAAGGACCCACCAAATCATAAATTCTTGACCTTATCAGCACTTGTAGGGTTTATACACCAACCTTAGTAGCACTTACTAAGGGTTTTCTCATTTGACTCGACCCATTTGACCCTTTGATGTAGGATAAAAAGTAGTATTTCTTTTCACTGAATTCTCCAATATCTCAGAACAGGGAGGTTTTAATTTTGCTTTTCTGATATACAGGCTCCAGCTAGAGGTGAAGAAAAAATGACACTTCTCTTTGTCTGTTGCAATACTAATTGCGGTTTGAAGTGGAGAGAGTAGTGGTGGTTAATGAGTTTTATGTCTTCAAAATATTTATTGCTACTTTGGTTTTGCTCTCATTGTTCTATTGCAAAGTGGAACTTAGTTTTCCATAAAATGTTGAGCAGTGCACCATAACTCTCTTGTTGAGTGGTGCATGTTGTTAAACATTTGTTGATAACTTGAGGTATCAAACTATTATGGCCTTATGGGGTACGTTAGATGTACTCATTTCTAGTACTACCTTCATTTATGTCTGCGTGATTGTGTGATTGATTCATGAATTTGGATGTCCTGACGAGATAAAAGAGGTGGAATTGAGCACATTCTGTGTTGAAAAGCAATTAAAATGTAAATTGTGCTTGTGCGTATTATCATTCACTTGGTGGTACTACAAAATAGAAAATGCGGGCGAACAATGGTAATGGTTAGGCAAACCATTGGAGAAACCTTTTATTGGTTGTTGTACTGAATTTCACTAAATTGGGCTGAGTCTAAAGTAATTCTGAACCATAAGCAAACAGAGTCGTGGGCCTAATTTTGAGCAATCTGCGAACCCAATTTTGGGCCACAACACGCAGTAACCCAATTTTAAGTTGGGTGTGATTACGCACTACGCAGTCTGATCTCTGATGTTTAAAATGCAGTTTTCGTTGCATGCTAGGACTATCTATATATGGATGTATGTTTCGATCAACTTTAAAAACTTACTATTTTAATAAAAAAGTTTTTAATGAATTTTAGTTGATTTCGTTGAGTTGGGTTCAGTTCGAGTCAATAACTTGATTTGTTGAGAACTCAAAAATCAAAACCAATTCGATTATTCGAACGAGCTAATTGCCAGCGAGCTGCGAATTTTATCTCAAATACTAATCAGCTAGCTCTCCTTGAAACCTTGTGACTACTCATTTTCACTGATAAATGGAGTTGGTGGGTTCACTTCCGGTGGCCAACGTGCAGGCTCTCGCTGCCGCTTCAAACGGGGACCCAGACCATGTGCCCCCTAGGTACATCCGGCCAGAGGCCTCGGCCGATCCAGTCTCATCCAACGGTGGAGATGCAATCCCTGTCATCGATTTCTCTAGGCTGATCGATCCCCAGCTCTCACCCACGGAGTCTCAGCTCCTAGCCCAAGCTTGCGAGGAATGGGGCTTTTTCCAGGTTTTTATTAATTTTTCAATCCTCTTGTTAAAAAACCAAACTATTTAATCCAAAATTTGTCGGATAGGTTGAAGACCAAATAAACTGGATCCAATGAACACCCCTACTTAAAATAGGCTAATTAAGCTCATCTTTTGAATAATAATAAAGACCTTATGATTGCAGTTGATCAACCATAGTGTTTCAACTGAGCTGATTGAGAGAATGAAGAGTGACATAGAGGGGTTCTTTAAATTACCATTGGAAACAAAGAGGCAATTTGCTCAGCAGCCTGCCCAGCTCGAGGGTTATGGCCAGTTGTTTGTGGTTTCAGAGGAACAGAAGCTGGATTGGGGCGATGTTCTTTATCTCAATACATTGCCGATTGATAGTAGAAATTTGAGATTCTGGCCAGATGTACCTTCTAGTTTCAGGTTACAATTTCATTTTAGTTGATTGATTGTTTATGAGTTGATATCGGTATTTGGATAAGGTCAGGTCATGGATCCTCATAGCATAGATGGATTGGTTGCTTTTAACGTCAAGATCAGTGTTAGTCCTAGATTTGGTTGACCTTACTTGACCCCGAAATATTGATGTTCAGAGCAGCTTTTTGTTTTTCATTTTAATCTCATAATTGGCTATAGTTAGGTATTTAAGGTAGTTACTGTTTTGTGGTGGATTGTGGAACTTGTATGGTGCTGAAGGTTTGGCCCTCTTGTTGCCTTTAACTTGTATTCCTAACAATACCTTGATTATGAGAGCCTCATCTAGTCTCCAATTCATTGATGGGCCCGGTCAACACATGCACAAAGAAAAAATATTAACTGATGATGAAACTAAGAGCGATTATATGTGGACAATCCCACAATTTGTTCTTCATGTAGTTGTAACTATTTTTTGTTGCTATTATCTTATAGGCCTACACTAGATAAATACTCGTCAGAGTTGAATCAAATTGTGCATTCTCTCTTGGCCATAATTGCCAAGAACCTAGGACTACAACCCGAGGTCCTTACTGAGAAATGCAAAGATGGTGTTCAGTCAGTAAGGATAAACTATTACCCCCCATGTCTCCAATATGATAAGGTTAGACATTATTAATTTTTTTTATTTTCTTTTTACATTTTATTCCCCTACTATTTCATTTCCTTTTTTTCACATCCAGTAAATGAACCTATGTTTGAAAAAAAAGGTAATGGGATTCTCACCTCACTCTGATGGCGATCTACTCACCATGGTGCTCCAAGTAAACAATGTTGAAGGCCTTCAAATAAAAAGAGATGGCACCTGGGTTCCTGTCAGGCCCCTCGAAGGGGCTTTTGTGGTCAATCTTGGAGATTGCTTTCAGGCAAGAATAACTATACTAAAATTTTAAACCATTGTGCACAGTTACCGGTCTTGTACCAAATCTTTTTTCAATTTATTGAAGAACCATATTTTGAGTTATTCATTTTCTTTCATGCACTTATGGGGATTAGATGAATTTTTGGCTTAGAAAAGGATCTACAAATGAAGTTCCAACAAAAGAATTACCAACAAAGAAATAAACAAGTTTAGCTGGTACCAAACTGACATTGCATGGGTTTAAATAGTACAAACTGAATTAAAATCCCTTGCTTTGTAGAATGTTCCTTGCCCTTAAAGATCAACTACTTTTTATTTTAACTGTTGTCTTCTAATTTCACTTATCCAGTGAGTTCTCTCAAAAGCAATATTTTAATACATTTGTTTGATTTCCCCCTTTAACTGGATATACAACAATTTTATTTTATTTTTGTTTGCAGATCTTTACAAATGGCAAATACAAGAGTATCGAGCACCGGGCTGTAATAAATCCAGAGAAAGAGCGGCTCTCTATAGCAGCATTTCATAGCCCGAACTTGCATGCCTTGATTGGGCCTCTAACTGAGCTTATAAAAAATGAATACAAGATGTACAAGACCGTCGACCATGAAAATTATATGCGGCTCTTTTTCTCCTCAAAGCTAGAAGGAAAGAGTTTCTTAGACCAAATGAGGTTACATTCCAGTTAAACTTTGTGGCATTTTGGTTTGATCTTTATCATAACTTCGCTAAAAATTCTTCAAGTTTATCCATCAGTTCAAGGATGCACTTGGACTATTAAAAACAATAAAAAAATAATAGCACCGCTGAGATATATTTCTGGTGTTCACATGCTTTCTAATTTGACAAAAAAACCAGTAAATTTCAGCTTGTTTTTTGCCCAAAGCTATAGAATTTCTAATTTAAGCATGAACTTTGGACCCACATGCATATTAGATACTTAAGAAAAAAAACACTCTTTTTCCTCTCATTTAAAGAGAAATTGGTTGCCCAAACCTTTCATTTGTAAATTAAGGGGCAATTTATAATGCAAGAGAGAACAGTTGGGCGCTAGAAGGAACTTTGACCAAGTTATAAATTGTCTTTTGATCAAACATCTGTAAATATCACTAATGTTACCTGAGCTTTACCCATGTTATAGATTGTCCCTTCATTTTTGTCTTCAAAATCACTAGAATTTCATTTTTCTGAATCAATATATTATTTTTGTTTGTTTTTCATCAAATAAGTTAATGAATTTGACGTTCTCTCATTTGCCCATCCGCCTTTCCCTCCCCATGCTCATCATCTGTCATAACCTTTTCTGTTTGTTTTTACCTTTTTGAGTACTTTCTCGTTTTATATTTATCTTCCAGAAACTAATTAGGGAACCTGATAAATGAAATGAGTATTCAAAGAGGTGTCACTGGAATAGGGATAGAGGTGCCACTAAGAAATTAAATGCATAATGAATTATTTGATTAGTCAAAATGATTAAATAGTGATAGATTCAATTAAAATAAACTGTTGGCAAGTTATAAACTTGTACAATATTATTGTTGCTCATCATCAATCATAACCTTGCCATTCCATAAGAGTGAGACTGCCCTTGCTGCGCCAGTCCAGCAAGAAATGATTTTGCAAACATCTCCATTTGCCCTCCGGCAAGTGCTACGGTAACCTGAACTGAGCCTTTCTCCTTACCGGCAAACATAGACACCTCTCCATCAAAGTTCATTGAAACCACTCCACCCGACTCGGCCTCCCCCAGCCAAAATCCATCTCATAGGCTCCCCACCTAGCGGACCCTGCCACCATGACGTTCATCCCAGCTGGTCGGTTCTTGAACTCTTCGGGCCATCTCTCTACCCTGTCTAGTGGCCTCTCCCTCACTTCTTTCACTGCACTTGCAAGTGCTAGGCATGCATTTGCAAGTCCTTTTGGCATGGTGAGGTCTTGACAAGTTGATCTGGCCTGTACTCCGCGAATGCAGTTACCGGTGAATAAGACATTGTTCTTGTTGTGTTTGAAGTATGCCCGCAGGTCAACGAGCAGCCAGAGGGACGTGGCATTGTTCTCTTTCGGGAGGTGCACTTGGTTTTGGCCAGACTGACCCAAACATGAGCAGCAATTGCGATGGAGGCTGATGGTGTGGAGATGGTTTGGCCATCGGATTGTATGCCGGCACATTGCTTGAGGAATTGAATTGCTGTGCTGTCAAGGGTGAAGGTGCGTCGTGCAAGCTTGAGGTGATCTTGGAGCAATGGCATCGGCGCTTGTGGCAACTGTAGCAGGATGCAAAAAGTAAATTTGCTTGAATAAATCAAAAGCTATTATAGGGGCATAAAATTTGAGTTGTATATTACATAAAAAGGTTGCATGTCCATCCATCGACATGTTATGAGATGAAATGTTTACGACTGTAAATGATATATGTGAGAAAAGTACAAGATACCAACTGAAAAAAAATGGGAGAAAATAAGTACAGCACCAATAAATTAAGTGCTTATCTGACAGGAATCCTCACTGAAATTCCTAGCGCTTCTTTCAATTTATTTGTACTTCTTTTCCGTCTGGGTTTCTAGGAGGCACACCAGTGGAGAGAGATAAAATTTTGAGCAAGGACTACAATAGATAAAAAAAAATTCCTCGCAATAGGTCCTAATCAATCCAACCGTTCATTCTCTGAATGGTAATTAATACACCCTCAACTTTGGAAACAGCCTTCCTTGAATGAATCAACAGAATCAGTTACAGCTGAGAGTAAACTATACCTAAAACAGAGAATCCTCCCCATTTAATAATGTATACTGTATAGTCATAAATTTATATAGTACATCTAGGATCAGAGCTGAAGCCACTAATGTGGAGGCAAGGCTGGCCAAATGAAAAACATTTGGTCAACTGGGCATTACAAAAGATAACATTTATTTCCTTTTAATTGTTACATTAATCTAAGTAAAATCTGGATACATAGCTCTTGTGCAGTAAGTTCAGTGCATGATAATTCTATTTAGCAGCATGAACCACTAAATATGCATTAATTCAACTTCTAAAAAAGATATACAATTTAGAAGTCAGGCACTAGCTAAAATTGAGACTTTCACCTGAGGTAAACCTGGCGCCAGAAGTCTCATGAACCGCCTAGCAATCTCTTCCTTGTGTGGATGCAGAATAACCCCCCGGTCATGTGAAGTCTGAGAGGACGGACGAAATGACACGTTATTCTCACGACAAAGCGCTGCCCATGTTTCCATGAACCGCCAAAACCCAATTCCGTCCATAGCACTGTGGTGGAGTGCGGTCCCCACCGCAACCCCACCACTGACGAACTTTGTGATCTGAACGGCAAAAACTGGCGTGGGAAGCTTATCGATACTATAATACGGTACAAGCTTCTTAAACGCTTCTATGTCAATGGTTTCTTCACTGATGAGGCGATGGATGTCAAGGTCTGACTCTGCCTCGATAACAGAGACACCACAATCGGGGGATGAAGTATCAATTACAAGTTGATCTGTGGAGTGCCAGTAGATGAGCTTACCGGCAAGAGGGTGGAAGAAAGACAGGGCTTGTGTGAGAGAAGTTTTGAGCAAATGTAGAGAAGAAGAGGAGAGGATGGAAATAGGGTAAAGCAAGAGATCTTGTACAGGTTGTCGTAGGTGGATCCACCGTGCGTCCAAGAAAGAAAGCGGTACGATTTTGCCAGGTGGAGGGTAAGGCCCCGGAGGGAGCGGTACACGCGACATGTCAACTATGCGAACTCCTGGCATTTTGGGGGTTGTAGGAGAGTCTCAGTTGGTTGAGGGGCGAACCAAAAGCGCAAGTTGTGTATGAGCCTTTAATTAGCCCTGATCATAAATTCATAATACTTGACCTAGAACGGCTGGTGTATTTATTAGCCCTGATCGACACTGTTGTGCTGTTTTGAGTCAGCATCAATAGATTATAATGTGTGTTGTACCTATTAGCACATGATCATAATACTTATAATTGACCTTGAATGTTTGGTGTATTTATTATAGTACTGGCCATTCCATTATGGTGCTATTGTGTATCGACACTGTTGTGCTGTTTTGAGTCAGCATGAATAAATTAGAGATGATGTGCATTGCAGCAATTGGTCCCTTGATTTCTTTTATTTATATATATTATCAATTTATGTACACTAGTCGCATCGTTGCGGCTCCGCCGCAATTGAAAAGTAATGCGTTTTTTCAATGCTTGTTAGCAACTTAGCATACATAGTTGGCGTAATTTTTTTAATACCAGCATCGCAAGTGAGGACATGTGTCTCATAACCCTTCAAAAATGTCTCAATTTCTAAATTATGCGCCTTGTTCAAATGATGAGATGCTAAAAAAATACAATACTTTCTCAATTTCACCTTCGTTACGTATACCAGCTATCAGAATGTTGTTATGTCACAACTTAAGACTGACGTAAGTTAGACATGAAGTTAGCCTAAATTGAATAGATAGATGAATGATTAGACGACGCAATTTAGAAATTAACAATTTTTAGAAAATCAAATGACCCTCTGAACTTCACCTATTTTGCACAGCCCCGTTATAAGAGTGATATACATCATCAGATTAACTATATGCCATATGAAAATTATGACATAGAAAATCCAACGTCTTACTAATTTCGCTTTTCTTGCAGTCCATTTACATGAGTACTATAGCTCACAACATTAGTCTCATGCCCTTCAGAAATCTTGTCATCATGAGAGCGCCATAGATCATCATATTAAGCTCAAGCTCTTTAAAAATTACAACTACAAAATCCAATGTTTTCTAAGTTCCATCTTTTATTGCACAACAGAATTATAAGAGCCTGTCTATCACAACATTATACTTGTGTTCTTTACAGATTATTAGGTTTAGAAAAACCAATGCCTTCTCAGGTATACCTTCCTTGCACATAAAAGTTATAAGAGTGTTGTAGGTCACGACATTAGGCTAATGTTCTTTAGAAATCATATTTCTTTGCACAACTTACTCTCGTCAGCACCAAAGCTGTCAGAGCTGCTCGACCAAGAGAATCCGTGAACCTCATATCGGCAATTTTTACTTTTTTTTAGTGGAAAACAAATTGATATTGTTAAGAATGTAATCTTATGCTGGTCATATTTACAAAAAGAAGTATGATTCATCCAAACGTAGTATAATATAGCATCAATTCCTGACAAAATAAAATCATGTTAGAAGCATTTAATTTCTGTCTTAATCATATCGTAAGACACTTATATTGTCACAGTCCATTTTTAAGCCTACATTGCTACAGTTTTAGACTAGATAGACTACGAATGAAAGTGCAGTGTTTGCAAAAAGAGGGACAACAAAAATGATAATAAAACTAAATGAAATATACAAGAGGATATTGGTATGGAAGTTATATGACACATTTTCTCAGATTTGCTAATTTGATTAGCTCAAGTTAGTAAGTATGAAAAAAATACTTAGGACTCGCAGAGGCAGCTAGGAACAAAAGAGTAACTTTAATGAGTAGAAAGGAGAAATTCTTTCATAGATTTGCTAATTTGATACTAAGTCTATTCTATTGTAACTATTTTATCTTTTTACACTTCAGACAGAGAAGTTATGTATGGAAAGAAGTGACACACGAACCTGAAACAGGGGACAGATGAAGCAGAAGTAGCGCGTGCAATCCAGAAATTCAAATTGCCAAACCCAGTGTCACAACTTCAACTGCAAATTAGAAATCAGAAGAAAGTGAAAACAAATAAAAGAAAGAAATCATAAGTCAGATTTCACAATCAGAACAATAGTGTAAAACAAACTGTACAAGACATAAAAACTGATAATAGAATTAGTAAACAGAACTGCATAAAAATTGTTAATCAGATTTAATAGAAATACAGCTGTTGGTAGGGGGACAACACAGTTACCTTTCCATTTCTTTTCTTTTACTATCTTCACCGCTGCAAAAAACTTTGATCCTAGAAAGACTGCTGGTAGAGGGACAACACAGGTTTTGGAGTGCTTGCAGTAATGTTCAATGAGAGAACGCGTTAGTTAGTTGATATATATTTGTCAAGTTCCTCAATTGAAAAATTTATCAGTTGATCAGCAAAGTGGCAAGAAACTTTGATCCTAGAAAGACTTTTTTTCGGATTTTTAGATAATTCCTCATTTTCTCATATATTACACTGGTCCAATATATGGTCCCCGGAATATATTAGTACTAATAAAACAACAAAAGAAGACGTACCACATTGAGGGCATCACTTCCTTTGAAGAACCCTTTAGTTCCATCAATTGGATCAAGGACCTGAATTTATTTTATTAGAATAGACACATAAGTTCTTTTATATTGCAAAGGAGATTAGAAAAATATACAAGTACCGTTATTTTTGTTCTCTCTCCTTATTGGGTGGTAATCTACTTCATTATTCAGATTTTGTGTGTAGTAATATATTGTACTGGTATGAAGGATTGATCAAGCATGACAAGTTTAAGAAATTACTAATACCCAATAGTTGCTGGCCGTTCAATAATCAGCTGGCAACCTTGCCTCCTCTATCAATGGCTCTTAGCATATCATTAGTGTGGAAATTCTCATCTTCACCATCGATCTTATTAGAAACAACATCAAGTATTGCATCCACAACAATATTGTTACCATCACAACTCCTTTTACTGTAGGATTTATACCTTAGAAATGTTGATTTTCTCGACGCGATTACGTTAATTTAATATCGGGGAATTAGGGAATTTTGCAATAATGTCGTTGGCTGGTACGGGTCCTGTTTTAATTGTACCACTGGTACCGGTCTTTGATACCCCTGTCAGACGATAATCTTGCCTCGATATCAGTATCAGAAAGGTAAAAATCTGCTAATTTTCCAATAGAGATAGAGAGGGAGAGGGAGAGTATCAATGCACAGGTAGCAACAAATAGGTCCAAGTCTTCTCTTAATTAGGTATTGTAGTGAAAACCTGTTGCAACTTATTAAATCATGTTATCTGAAATAAAATCAGTGCTAAAACATACAAAGGAAACTCTAGATCCGTCATAAAAGCTGTTTCAGCCCTCTTCAGTAAAGTCCTGAAAATCTCTCTGCTAAAGTTTAACAGGGACTACGAATTTCACAATAATAAAAACTTTAAACATAAATAAAAAGATCTCTCTAACTCTGTCAAAAAATATAGTTTTTGAGGTCCAAAGCTTAATTTGCCTCAAGCTGAGTTGACCTGTAAATTTAACAGTACAATTAGAAGATTTCTCAACAGAATGGAACTTTGTGAATTTACTGGTATATACTGTTGATCACTAATTATCATTTATTGGAATAATAATTTATTTGGAGTTTTTTATATTAATAAGACCCTAGATCAGTCAGTAAAAAAATCCTATTTACAACTTTATCACTTCAGAATCTTCTGATATAGGTGGCAGCTGATAAAATGAGAATCTACGAACAGTTGCTATATTTTCTGATCAACACCCAAGATAATCTACACATATAACCAAAAGATAGTATTTATTAAAATTGAGTTGACTACCTGGCAATTCCTTCTCCTATTGCCACTCTCACGAAATTCCCAATATTTACTTTTGAACCAACTTCTTTTGATAACTCGTTCAACACCATCTGAAAAAGGGACAAAAAAACATCCATTGAATAGCTCATTAGAAAAAGCCAATTTGAATAAAAAAAGGGAAAAAAGAATGCACACCTAAAATCAGTTCAATATCAGTATAACAATTATGTACAAGCAAGTTTGGTGAGACCGAGTTCTACCAAATTGCACAGAGAGAAGTGAGCAGCAAGAATGAGGGAAGTGTCAACCCGGTAATCTCAAGAGCGGGAAATACCGACGAGAACCGCAGAAGAGGAAACGGTGAGAGCTGAGAGAGGAACACGTTGCGGGTACCGGTTGCGTGGCAATCGCAGAGGCGAAGGAGCTGACAGCTGCCCCAACAGTGACAAAATCGAGCGGCGCAAGGTGAGTCGATGATGTACTTGGGCAAAATATCGGACGAGATTTTTTACGGTTTTGGGGAAAATCACGGGAGACGGAGAGTTAGTTGTTTAGGAGTGGCTGATGGTAGCTGAGGTAAGGCAAACCGATCTAACGCATTGAGGAAGGATCGGACGGCAGGTAAAGGGGAAGTCACTGTTGATCGGACGGCAATGCGAAATATTGGATGGATCGGACGGCAGCTGGGACCCAATGCGAAATCACGGAAGGCGCAGGGCGTGATTTGGGCTCTTTGGACAAAATCGCGTGAGACACAGCAATGGAGATCGGCAGTATTGTATAGATGACGCTAGATGATGTGAGCTTGAGTTGATCTGGTTCATCCATAGATGATCGGATGGCAAATCAATGGGGTGGCACTGTTCATTGCTGAGGTCACACCTCATTGAAAATTAAGATATTTATAATACGTGTCGAATTGAAGAGATGTCTTAAAAAAAAACCTGTTTACACAAGCCCAACAGGCTCAACAGACCTCAAAACTTCAAAATCGTAAGCCCAAACAGAGGTCTATTACTTAAAAAATAATGAGAGATATGATGTTTTGTTGTCAGTTTTCAACCATAATTATATTATTTTATTTGTAATGTAAAATGTTTAAAATATTTAAAGGGATTAATGATTTTATTCATTCTAAGTATGCATTCACGTAAAAAAGAAAGTAAGATTTGGATTTTGTTTTATATAACATCAGGAGTCCAAAATTAAATCAACCATTTGTTGTGGTTCATTTGCTAAAATATATATATATAGATGAGCTATGCTACTCCATGGAGTAAAACGCTTTGGTGCTCCACGCCGCTATATTTTTATTTTGAAAGTCCAAACGACCGATCCGAACCGCTCAACATGATCTCCATATTGAAATGTGCTTGGAGACCAAATTTTACATTTTTTAGAATTTTTTTACTATTTATTAAGCCACTTTGAAAATCACTGATCCGGCAGTCCAGAATTTTTTACTGTTTTTTACTGTTCACCCGGATTTTCATATTTCAAAGTGGCTTAATAAATAGTAAAAAAATTCTAAAAAATGTAAAATTTGGTCTCCAAGCACATTTCAATATGGAGATCATGTTGAGCGGTTCGGATCGGTCGTTTGGACTTTCAAAATAAAAATACGGCGTGAAGTACAAACGCGTTTTACTCCATGGAGTAGCATAGCTCATCTCTATATATATATATATATATATATATATATATATATATATATATATATATATATAATATATATATATATATATATATATATATATATATATTACTTTTGATCATGTATAGAATAGACTTCAAATTTTATGATCTTATGATGCGCATTAGCATTAAATAAGAATAAGATCAATGGTTCGGTGGTTCCCATATTTCATTTTAGAAACTTTAAATTATATTAAAAAAAAAAAAAATTTCAAAATGGAGGTTGTTAAATGTGGTTTTGTTCATGCATGCGGAAGGCCACTGCATACCGCATATGCGGATTTTCATGCGGACTTATATATACGGATTTTAAAATGAGAATTCAGATATATATTCATATGCGTGTATTTTATATTATATATATGTAGTATATGAGAAACTTCACTTATATATATGTGTAGCCAATAGCCAATAATAGGCCATAAATTCAACTGCTCAAATCCTTCGGTCAAAATTAGTAATAAAATGATGTAAACACTAAATTCACGTGAATTTCACCCAGAGCGTTCGTCTGGAGTAACCGGTACAATAACACTTCTTAGTTCTAACTCTTAAAAACAAAAGAAAGAAACTTTTTGAGAGCCTATAAAAGAAGCTGCATGGACTATGAGAAACTTCTAGGGGTGTAAACGGATACGGATATCCGGGCGGATATCCGCTCCGAATCTGCATATAATCCGTATCCAGATTCAAACGGATACGGATATCGCGGATACGGATACGGATAATTATCAATTACCCATAGAAGATGCAGATACGGATACGGATATGGTTTCAAATTTTGATATCCGTTTACTATCCGTATCCATATTCGTATCCGTATCATGTGAAGTTTTAAATTATTTTGCCTTCAATGGGATTTGAACCCATGTCATGTGAAGTGAAAGTCTAAGCAACCAAGGTACAAACTACTACACCACACTATCAATAGAATGAATATCTTATATTCTCTCATCTTTCTAACATTAATATCTCCATCAACTTACAATTATTCATTTATTTTTATATTTAAATTTTATTAATTATTAATTTTATCTTAAAGTTCAAATAACTCAATATCCGACAATTATCCGTTTTATATTCGTATTCGAATCCGTATCCGTAAATTATCCGCTCCGTATCCGTATCTGTTTAAGGTGGATATGGTTTTAAATTTTGATATCCGTTTACTATCCTTATCCGTATCCGTATCCGTTCAGTGAAAGGCGGATACAAATTTGATATTAGCATTATCCGCTACGAATCCGCTCCGTTTACACCACTAGAATTCACTTTACTGGAAATTTTTTTTTATCAAAAAGTTTTTTTTTAATGAAGTAGAAAGAAACTTCACTTTACTTGATCAAAACATGCAGAAAAAAACTTCGCTTCATTAATAAATGTTTGATCAGAACTTAAATTTTTAATTAATTAAAATAAACATTTGTATGAACTGCATGGTATAATACGGTATGTATACAGTCAGTATGAATTGCATATGTGGTTGTATATGCAAAACCGCATATTGGACTGCATGAAGATTTTCATGCAGTTTCCTACTTCATACACATATGTGGCCGCATTTAACAACACTGGCCTCAATAGTCATAAACTACAATTGAGTTTAAGCACACAATGACATAGGACGATTGTTGGTCAATTGCTCTAGTAATGTGGTTTCTGATGCCTGTTTCTTTTAGGGTCATAAATAATTAATATACAGAATGAGAGATATTAATATAATTTATTTAATATTGTCCCTTTTATTATTCTATTAGGTCATTCTGTATATTAATTAATATTAGTGTTCTTCAAGAAAAGATCAGCATAGGGGATTTTCAAGACTTCCTTTTATTTTTTTTTATTTTTTTATTTTTGGTTTGAAGCCCTTAGGCACTATCATTGAACAACAGCAATACAGAAGTTACATCTGCTCTTACTATACATCTCCTGAGCTGTAACACCTATACACTGAAGACTACTGTTTTCTTACTCCTGACTCTATTTCTGACCGAACATAGGCAAAGTAAAACCCAAATATGTGATTTTTCGGGTACGAGCGACGTTTGCCAGTGTATGCGCTTGCACGTTCTCCTTCTTGGTATGAATTTACAATAGTACCCTGGATTCGAGATCATGATCTGAGCGATACGCACCAGTGTCTGGTAGGCATGCCAATAGGCCGACTGTATGGTCTCAAATCTCCGTGGTTGCTCGAGGGTTTTAACCAGCAGCTGACAATCCGAGTAAAAGGTGCAATGTTGGAGTCGGTGTTCCTGGGCTGCCTGTGCTGCCAAGATTAGGGACTCCGCCTCTGTTTGAAAGGGTGAGTTTGCGGTTGCCATGTATTTTGTTTCGTATTGGAGCAGTTTCTCCCTGTTGTAGAGTACGTAGGCCGCACCCCAACTTGTTTGAGCCGTTTTAACAATGCTTGCTGATCCATCTACCCAACAGCATCCCTCTAACCCGCTTCCCTTCCATACCGTATGATCTCCCGGTGTTGGTGTATCGATGTGCGCTAGCTCAAAGTTGGTACCGTTTTTAAAATGGCAGTGAAGTATTAGAGCCAGTGCCTCATTCAGAGTGCTGTTGGGCTTACAGGTTTTGTTCTGGAAGATATGCGTGCATCTGGTCTTCCAAATATGCCATCCAGTTGACATGAATAATGCCTGTTGCGAGGTGTTGAGTCGCTCCCATAGTGCTATCAGTATCTCCCTCAGGGTCATATGCCGGAGGCTGTCAGTTCACAGACCCAGTGGTGACAGGAACCATATTGCTCGTGCATGGGGGCAGTGGAAGAGCATGTGCAGGACATCCTCACCGGGGTCTTCGCAGATTCTGCACTCCGACTTTATGCTCCAGATTCGCCGTGTCAGGGCTACTCCTGTCGGCAGTGCATCATGCATGGCCTTCCAGAAAAAGGTCTTCACCCGGGGTGTGACGTCCTTGTTCTTCCAAATAGCTTTCCATATCCTTGATTCAGCTGTAGAAGCAACATACCTGTTGTCCGGTTGCAGTTGGTACATCATTTGATAAGCCCTTTTAACCGTGAATTCCCCATTCGATGCCCATGTGAACATTAGCCTGTCTCTTACACCTGGGTATAGCATTACCTGAGCTAACTCGGTTGCAATGCCAGTTGCTAACTCGCTTCCCGCAAAGTTTGTCAGCGCCTCTATGTTCCAAGTGAGCGCGTTCTGATCAAACAATCCAGCTACTCGCTGATGTTGTTGCTGCCTTGGGGCTGACAGGTTCGATTGCCATGCACTGTACCACGGTTGATTATGGACATGGCATGCTTGACCATCTCCTAGACTCCACTTTAAATTAGCTGCCAGGATACTTCGGTTGTTGATGATAGCAGCCCAAAGTCGTGTACATGTGTGTGCTCTCTTTGTATGCCAGAAGGTAGTTGATGGGTGGTACTTAGCCGCCATGATACGCACCCATAATGCTTCACTGGCCGAAGCTATGCTCCAGATGCTTTTGAGAATCATAGTATTGTTTAGCGTCTGTAGATCCCTCAGCCCCAATCCACCCTCCGATTTTGGGCACGTCAGCTTCTTCCATTTGATGTAGCATAAACCCTTTTTACTAGACTTTCCCCAAAAGAACTGCACACACAGTGACCGAATTTTTTCAATCACCGATTTGTGTAGTAATGAGTTACTCATATGAAAGATTGCCAGAGCCTCTATTACCAATTTGAGGAGTACTACTTTTCCTGCCGGCGACAACAAACGGGCCTTCCATGCATGAAGCCTACTTTCAATTTTTTCTAGCAGTGGTTGGTATGCCTTTGGTTGAGTTACGTTGACGGGGCATCCCAAGTACCTTTCATTTGCATCAGCAAATCCCGCCTTAAAAGGTTCTTATAGCATATCTGATATGTGCTAGTGGGGTTGCTTTGGAGAACCAGAGTTTAGATTTTTCTGGCGAGACTTCCTGACCCGAAATCTCACAGAATATGGTAAGAATTTCCTGTATCCTTTTGACCTCCCTTGGTTGTGCCGACCCCATAATTAGTAAGTCATCTGCATACATGAGGTTGGTCAGTGGTGGAGCCAATCGTGCCAGTCTCAAGCCCTGTAAACCACCTTCTTGTAACTCATGATGCAACATTGATGTGAGAATGTTCATGCACAGAATGAAGATGTACGGGGATAGTGCACACCCTTGCCTGATACCTCGAGATGGTGAGATGAAGCCGTTTCCTGTCCCTTGAAATAGGATGGTGAAGTGATTGGAGCGTACACATGCCATTATCCAAGCAATGAATTGCGTAGGAAAGGCATATTGGTGAAGGGTTCTCTCGATAAAAGACCAGCTCATTTTGTCGAAAGCCTTCGATAAATCTGACTTTAAACAAAAAGCTGACCTATTATAGGAGGGCAAGGAGAAGGTGTGAAGGATTTCTCTCATTAGAATTATGTGGTCATATGACTCGGCCCGGTGTAAAAGCAGCTTGGTTTTGGTGTATGAGTGCACTTATGAAAGGTTTCAAGCGTGTAGCTAGAATTTTGGAGATGATTTTATATGTAACGTTGCAGATGCTTATCGGTCTGTAATCTGTAACTCTTGACGGGTGCTCCTTCTTAGGGATGAGAATTGTGTTAGACTTTGAGATGAAAGGCGACATGTATCCAGAGGAGAAAAATCTTTTACTTCCCTTTCTATGTAAGGTTGCACCCCCTTCCAGTTGGTTTGCATGAAGCGAGCATTTATACCGTCAGGCCCCGGCGCTTTATCCGGTCCTAAAGCAAAGAGGGCAGCTGCAATTTCATTTGAACTTGGCTGTTGTGTGAGAGCTTCTCCATCATGAGTGCTCAAGGTTGGTAGTGTCCGTTGCAAGGCCTCCCTGACTCCCCTCAGCCATGCTCGCTGCGCTCTCTCAGGTTGGCAAAATAAATGCTTGAAATGGTCGGTGAATTCTCTTCTGATGCGTGTTGCATCCACCGTCCATGATCCATCTCTAAGTTGAAGCATGTGTATTGTATTCTTGCGCCTTCTTGCCGCCACTGTTGCATGGAAAAATGTGGTGTTAGGTCTCCTTCCGCTATCTGCTGCAATCTCGATCTTTGATGCCAGTAGCTATTGATTTGTTGCAAGCACCTATTATAGCTTTCTTGTAGTTCGGTCTCCTGTTCTCTGTTGTATGTGTTCGGTGGTTTTGTTTGCCGGCTTATCATTTCCTCTTCTATTGCAATGAGCTCTTTATCTGGCCTATTTATTTTTCTGACCCACTTTGTGACTCTTGCTCTAATGTGTTGCACTGCTGCTGCCCACGTCGCCCCATTTGGTATCATGTCTGGGCTGCATACCGTGCTGAAGTCCGGATGTTGAAACCACCAATTTTCTATTTTGAATTTTTTCCGGCTTTGATATTGAGGGGGATTGGTTCTAACTAAAATGGGATAGTGGTCGCTGTTAAAACGGGGCAGGTGGTATACAGTCGCGGAAGGGAATTGATTCAGCCAAGTTACCGATGCTAGCGCTCTGTCTAAGCGCTGCATGATCAGTGAGCTAGACGGCTGGTTGTTGCACCATGTATAAGCAGGGCCCTTGTAGCCAAGGTCCAGGACCCCGCCCGATTGGACCATTTTCTGAAACTTGCGCATGTGTGAAGCTGTTTTGCATGAACCACCAAATTTTTCAGAACTTGATAAAATTGAGTTGAAGTCTCCAACAAGACACAAAGGTAGTGAGAGACGAGAATAGTACAAAATGCAATCCCATATATATTCGGATACATAGTGGTGGAGGTCACCGTATATAAGTCCCAAAATCCATGACCCTAATACATTCTCTATTTTTACGAACATAAAATAAAAAGACTTCTCTAAAATAGTTAATCTAATTTCGTCAGACCAAAGTAGCCATAAACCGCCGCTCTTGCCGGATGAAGGGATGATTTCGGAGTGTGGAAGAGGGAGATGAGCAATTCGATTTATAGCCTGGTTGGTGTTGCACTTAGTCTCTGATATGAATGCAAGGTGAGCTTTTGTAGATAGGAGGTATCTGGTGAGTGTCGGAATTGTCGCCGAGCCTCCAGTCCCGCGACAGTTCCAACTCAGGATATTCATTTTTCACCCGACGGCGATTGCGGGCTCGCCGCCCTAAGCCGCTTATGGTATCCCGGAGGAGGAGAAAGGTCATCATTATTTTCAACAAGAGGGTCAGTGTCACGGATGGAGAGTGTGCTTGTCCTGGCCGTGAGAGAATTGCTTGTGGAGGCTGCTGCTGTGTTGCGTAACTTCCTTGGGCCAACATTAAAACGTGGTGAGTCAGGGTTGTAGTGTAGCGGGCTGGCTGTAGGTGCCTGGAGTTGTGTAGTCCGAAATTCCTCTTCAGGTGTCGAGTTTAAAGGGCTGGCCTGATCAGCTTGGGAGCGGTGCATTCCATGCGGGCCGTGTTCTGTTCCATGCGGCCCGTGTTGTGTCGCGTGTGAGCCGTGCCCAGACTCATGTGGTCCGCGTGCAACCGGGGGGGGGGTGTGGGCCATCTGGTCTGAGTTAGTTGGGGATTCGGTTGGAGAGTTAGGATATGCTGTGGCATCTGGTGAAAGTGGTCGAGGTACGAGAGTGGGACAGTTCATCCAGGCTCCTTTGCGATGGTCACGTAGCAACCGAAGTTCATGGCTGTGGTTGTGGGCAGGGTCAGCACATAGTTGGAGGATTGTTCCTCTACTTGCACAGCCTGCCAAGTCATGCCCAATTATGCCACAGTACGGGCAAAGTCGCGCCGCCTTTTTATAAACTAGATACACATGTACTCTTCCGCGCGTCGGGTGGTTTAGATCAATGCTATCATGAAGCGGTTCTGATGCAACATAGGAGATTTTAACTCTCATAAAGAGCCTACCAGCATTATATCCCTGGTGTACTTCTGATACGGGTGAACCTAGGTCCTGTGCAAGATGGAGTATGCCCTCAGCAGATAACATCTCCGGGGGGACATTGTGGAACTACGTCCAGATCGAAACATGGTTGACAAAGGTTGTTGTTAGTTGTGACGGTTCGTTTACCTTGCGTAGTGATACCACGTCACCTCTATAATACCAAGGTTCTTTGCGAAGCACTTCTTGCATTTCCCTTGGGCAAGCAAAGTCGATAAGGTATGTGCGTTGCGCTATTGGAGAGATCCGAGTGGCCGGGTGGGCTTGCCAGCTGTTCATCATGATGGTGGTAAAGTTGTCGTCGAAGACTGGTCGGTCAGTCATTACTCTTGCCAAACAGGATAGTGACCAGTCCCTGGTAGCTGTAATGTGTTGAGGTACGTTGAGGCTTCTCTTGCTGTCTCGAGTTGGTGCAATTGTTACGAAGAGGTTTGAGATTTCGTCGTTGTGCTGCATGGTGATGAGCGTTTGCAGTTTATTCTTAGTGAGAGGGTGTGGTCCAAGCACAGAGGGACTTGGTATCGCTGGGTGTTTTGTTTGTGTTGATGAGGAGGTATTATATGCCTGATGTTTGTTGGATAGATTATTTCTCTTAGCTGAAGAAGAAAGGGTAGAATCCAGAGACAAGTTGGGATGGGTAGGTGGTATTAGTATTTTGTGTAGCGAGTTGGGAGGTGTGAGTATTTGCTGACCCGCATTGGGTATTGTATGTGGGTCTTTTCCTAAGTGAGGTAGCTTTTGTGGAGGTTTTGCATGGGGTGTAGTGAACACTTGTCGGTCTGGGGAAGAGGCTACAGGAAGAATATTGGAATGAGACAAAGATGGAGAGGTTTGGTCAGTAGCGAAAAAAGGTGTAAATGGATTTTGTGGGGATTGCATGTCAGGTTCGGGTTCCACTTGTCGTTCATGCAAGGTGTGGCTGTCTTGGGGCAGGTTTGGAGGGGAGGGTGGGTTACATTTGGTTTCCTGGATTGTCGTGTGAGTGGTATGAGTGGGGTTGGCCATGACACCTGGCAACATGCATGCTTCAATTTTTTGTTTTTTGAATTTTCTTTTGTTTTCCAGAGGGGAAAAAAATGAAGCTTGAGGATGGAAGGTCTGCTTTGCCAAGGCCATGGTGCAGAGGCTCTGCGCCAACAGAGTATGCTCGGGGAATGCATGCATGTTTCCTATCTTGAGTGACGCTCTCAAGAAGATTGCATCTATATGGTTTTGGGGTTGTCTTTCACTAGCCGGCTGTTGGTAGGCATTGACTTGGGGTTGCCGGATTTGGAACGCTTCTCGTAAGCTATCATGGCAACTGATCGCATGCGCACGAATCGGGGACATGCTATCTCGCTCAGATGTGTCGTCTCCATAGGGGTTAGCCGGGTCAGCAAAATCAGGGTATGGTCGAATACGTGGGGGAATGTAGGGGAGATCGTCCCAGTGCCTAATATGGATTCTGCATTCTGCCCAGAAACGCTCCCAATGCACATTTACCATTCGTGGTATGGCTCTCGGGTCTAGACATCGTATAGAGGCTGCTATGTGTGACTTATCGTAGCCATATAAGTTTGTTTCAGCAATGTATATGACTTCACCCAATGTTGACAGAAAGCGGATTATGTAGAACTCGTGCCATAACGGTAGAGGGAATCCGGTTATAACTACCTGGATGTGATACGCAAAGGTAGGTTGTCGGAGAAGGTACAGGTTAGGGTCCCAAGCCGTTGCTAGGATGTTAAGTTGTAGACACCAAGGGACTAGGTCTTGCAGTACTAGAGCTCGGTCTAAGTAGATTGGGAGTTGGACCAGGAAGTTGAGGTTCTCCCAGGTTGTAACCGCGTAGTCAAATTGGGTTCCACCATACCGGAGCGCTAGCTGTCGTAGCAGTCCGAAAATATTGCCATGCAGGTGAAGGTTGGGCCCCCATAGGCATATGGTCTGTTCAAGGTCAGCTCGTGTGGCTACAAAAGCCGGGATGTCAGTGGGGAGATACAGTGATGCATGTTGAGCTAGTAGGTTTTGCGGTAAGTATGGATAAGGATATTCCATTTGTTGTTGTATGTTGAAACAGTTGGGGTTTTAGTTGTGTTTGGTAGTATATAATGGAGAGTGTAGTGATGAAATAATAGAGTATTTGGGATGGAATAGGAAAGGTTTGTTTGGAAAGGGTGAGGTGCAGAAGAGAGTGGTGAGAGAGGGTGGGCCCGCTGCTGTAGGAGATGCGGCGAGGGTTTTTTAGAGGAGGAGGGGAAGTTGGAAAAGACTTCCTTTTAGGTCATTCTGTATATTGTAATTTTCCCTTTTATTATTCTTCCTTTTTTTCCGTTTATACCCCTTGTCGTTACACTTTTGCAAAACTCTGACATCTGGTGTCCTGATCAATGAAATCTGGAGGCTGGACATCGATATTTCTTCTCAGAAAAAGGTATCAATGTTATACCTGCATAGGGCTGCAAACGAACCGAACCGAATCGAACTTACCTCCAGTTTGAGTTTGGTTTGAATTAATTTCGAATTAAGTTTGGTTTGAATTAATTTCGAACGAACTCAATTTCGAATCGAACTTTTTACGAACTCAATTTCGAAGTTTTACGAACTTTGTTACGACTTACGAGTTATGACTTATGGCTGGGTCATAGTTCGAAATTACAACACTTCAATAAAAACTTAGGCATTCTGAATTCTAATTACACAGTACATCAAAGTTTATATCAAAGTTCATTACAAATACCAAAATTTATATCAAACACCAAAGTTTAGTACAATCAATCAAAGTTCAATAAAATCACAGAATTCAAAGTTTTCCAAATAGCCAACAGGAGCAACATCACCAAAGTTTTCAAATATCCAAAGTATTCAAAGTACAATTTAAATATCAATAGAAGTACAAAACAATCACCAAAGTCTTAGAATTATTACAAACTCAAGTATTATCCTAAATAAAACATTAAAGTTCATTATCATCGAAAATTAACGGTTCACATTTGAGTTAATTTCGAACTAAGTTTGGTTTGCGAACCTATTTCGAACAAACTAGGTCCAGTTTGAATTAATTTCGAACGAACTCAATTTCGAATTGAATTTTTTACGAACTTTTTCGAATCAAACTCGAATCGAATTACGAACTAAGAATTTTTTGTGCAGCCCTATACCTGCATATATTATTTTGTTAGAGCAACTTCCAGGATGACCAAACGAATTAAACGAGTATTCATGAATATAATTTCTGTGATACCCATAATTAAATAATTTTTAAGAAGAAAATCCTTTGTTATTACTTACTCATGGAATGAACTTTTTAATTAGCATACTAAATATATCACGATATATCTTGTTATATTATTAACATTATGAAAAAAAACGAATAATATGTTCAGATTATAGTCATATATATTATAAGAGGAGGGTTCAAATGCCTCCATTTTTCATGCCTCCACCATGCCTCCATATTTTAAAACTTTAATAACTCAAAATTTAAAACTTAAAAGTAAAAATAAAACCGTTGGATATGATCTACATCAATTTATCTATACACGTGTAAAAAATTATGATATTTCAATTTTGTTTTGGTTGTCATCAAGAGCTTGTAAAAAATATACTAATGTGGATAATTTCTAGACGTTGATTTTTCAACTTATTGATTCACATAAAAATAAAATCGAAATGTGATAATTTTTTATGAGCACATAGATAAAATGATGTAGATCATATCCAACGGTTTTATTTTGACTTTTAAGTTTTAAATTTTAAGTTATTAAAGTTTTAAAATATAGAGGCACAGTGGAGGCATGAAAAATGGAGGCATTTGAACCCTCCTCATATTATAATCAAACTTTGAATTTTAGACCTTGTAATATTCTTTTTGAATTTCAAACTTTATTAATATGCATGGGCGAGTCATCATTGTTCTAAATTTCTAATTATTTTATTTGAGACTATGCTGCTGTCAGTCACATGCCCCCCGGAAATTTTTTATTGGTAGTAATTAGTAGAAAATAAGAGAGACAAACGGTAAGATTACATTAATATTTATATTGGTGGTAAGATCGGTTGAAATTCTACCGATCGAAACTTTTTTTTTATTCTGATATATAGATGGAGAGAATTTTTATATTTGATTTCTAGTAAAATATAAAAAAAATTTCAAAAAAAAGATAGAATGTTTTGATAGAAGCGCTCTACACTTTTCACACCGTAGAGCAACAAAGACAACTAACTCTCTCTCTCGGAGCCAGCGCTCTCCGTACAAAGGCGATAAAAGAGGCGACAAGGTAAGCAAACCCCATGGCACCGGCAGGAGAATGGCAGGTTGTCAGGCGCCGTCGCCGGTTCCCCGACAACTGGCGCACACCGGCTGACGTCCAGTTGGATCAGGTTCGACCATACAACCCCTACATGACCAAACCAACATTTGCACAAGTGGTGGCAAACACTGGCCTTGTCTCTGGCCGCAGCTCGGATTCCTCCAGCATGGGCACAGGTCGACACTCGGCCTCTTCTACTCCATCAAATGGGTCGCGTACTGTCTCCCCGGCCTCGTCACGACCAGCTTCCCCCCAGACACCACCGGGAGCACAGTTCTATTACTCCCCTCACAGCCCTACCCTCCTAAGGTTTCCACCGCACTCGTCCTTTGCAGAGTGGAGGGGACGGTGTTTCCGCTGCTGCCGTACTGGTCACACGCAAGCCAAATGCCGAAACCCTCACAAATGTGGTAAGTGTTGGACTGACGGCCATATCGCCAGCCAGTGCAAGACAGCAATGCTTAACCCTGCGGCTAGGCCGTTTCACCCAACCATCCATACGCACATACCCTCCAGGGCCGAACCCCCATTTCATGAGCTATTAAGGGGCAATGCTCCACCACCGCGTCCGGAACTTCCGGCTGGACGACCTAATGAGCTTACAGTTTTCATAGAAAGGGACGATGCTTTCTTCCAAGAGGTTGACAATTTGAGTCGCGCTGTGGTAATGTACTGCGAGAAACAAGCCTTATTGCTAGAGGCTCATCAAGTGGTGCAAATAGCAGTTGACACTAAGCTGGTGAGAAAGGAGGAGATTAGGGTGGCTCAACTCACCAGAGAACGATTCCTTATTCACCTTCCTAGAGGCTTGGCTGTAGACACTTTTGTCAAAGCCCTCCCGGCCGAGCTCTGGGAACAAGGTTTTACCTTCCAGCAATGGTCCCTTCTTGACGACGCCAATGTTCGAATGCCTCGGTTCAAGGTGCTTCTGGATCTAGTTGGGTTACCGATGCATTTATGGCGTGAGGTCAGCGTCATTAATGGCATTTCTCAAATGGGGGTGTTTCTAGGGACAGTGAACCCAGAACATGAGTCGGACCGCACGGCTTTTAGAGTCGCCATTGGCACGGATGACCTAAAACGCATTCCGGACTCACTTAAGATGGTGGTGGGTGGTTTAGAATACTCTATTCAGGTGCAACCAGTGCATTGGGAGAATGGCCCGCTATACAACACCTCGGACTTCCCGGTTCTGCCTCAACGGTTTTCCATGCCGCCGGTACCGGCCAAGTCACATGAAGAAGAAGAGATTTGCTACCAAACGGATGAACCACTAAGCGATAACATGGTTCATTGCTCCAGAAGAGTACTCAGGGAGCTTTGCCAAGGCCTTCCCCTGTCGGCTATACCCATGGAAATCCGGCCTTTCATCGAAGGCGGCCGGACGCCGGTTGAGGTTTCCATGGAGGCTCTCAATGAACTGGTGTATGCCACAGATGATCTATCTCATGCAGCAAACACAGCTACAAACCAATCAACAGCTATAGATTTGCTAACCACACAGGGTACTGCACAAGAAGTTCACATGCAATCGGGAGGGATGGCTTTGACTGAACAACCTGCGCCTCTGAATTCCAGGCAGGGCACGCCAAAGGAGACAAAAAGGACATCAACTTTGGGTTCTGGAGA
Organism: Carex parvula; assembly: GCA_025461045.1. Taxonomy (NCBI): domain Eukaryota; kingdom Viridiplantae; phylum Streptophyta; class Magnoliopsida; order Poales; family Cyperaceae; genus Carex; species Carex parvula. The sequence goes on along the minus strand of JAJGRW010000205.1, from coordinate 92,555 downwards.
GGTTTCAGTACAAGGTACTGTAGCAACACAGTCCCAAACAGAGGAAGTACCTCTAGGAACATGTGATCAGCCAGCTGAGATTGATTGTGGCCACCAGCTACTGAACCAGCAAGAAAAAGAGGCGGATGAAGAGAGGATACCCGAGCAGGAGCAGACTCGGCCACAAACCCAACCACAGAAAATCAACCACAAGCCGCGCATGGGGGTTGCGTTGGGGCGCTCTGTACCAAAAGTAAACCCTTTTCAGAATTCCAGTACATCCCGTCACCATCGTTTCAGAGGCATGGTAGGTCGGGGCAGAGGACGTGCTATTGCGGGTAGCGAACCAAGACATCCAGCAGGTCGCTACACGGGAGCCGCACGGCACGGACCGCTTACCATCGGATCCTCTTCACACCAACCGTTAGAAGTCAAAGAGAAAGGGAGTGAGGTGGCGGCCCAAAGTGAAGGGCCCAGACAACTCACATGGATCCGTCAAACCCAGCCAGTCCTGGTTCATGCAATTGAGGCTCCTTCATCAGAAAATATAGTTGGCCCAATTAGTGTTCAAGTCCAAGAAGAGGGGCCTGCCGAAGGTTTAAAATGCAAAAGGAAATCAATGCAACAAGACCTGGTCATTGTAAAAGGCCCGGCCAAGCAGAGAGCAATACCAAAACAGCAGCGACTACATACAGACGGAAATGCGCACATTAATCTGAGTCCGGGTGGCTTCTTTGAAGTTAGCTTGGCAAAAGATCACTGTGTACAAATAGGTGCTGGTTGTGGAATACCAAGCTCAGACATTATCCAAATCTTAGACACTGACAACCGTGAGCGTAAAATCCACATTCAGGCTGGTATGGCAGCAGTGGTGAGCAAGGAGGATGAAGTGTTGGACAACCCACAGGTCAACCTAGACCCGGCATCAGAGGATGAAATAGAGTCTGATGCAGAACCGATTTAGGTGTTGTACGTTTTGTTGAGTATAAGTGTTTTCGAGACGTATATCAATGTTTTTTAAATGAATCACAAAAAATTTAAATTAATTTCCTGGAATTGTCGGGGCTTGGGAAACCCGGAAAAATGCAAAGTGGTATGTGATGTTATTAGGAAATCTCATGGAGACATTTGTATGCTCCAAGAAACAAAATTGAATGAAGTTAATTTCGGTTATATCTCCCTCTTTCTTCCTTCTTTTTTTAACTTTGAGGTGGCATACAATGCGGCAATTGGAAGTAAAGGGGGACTCATTTTGGCTTGGAAAAAATATTATCACATGATCAACTCGTGGGCTACCAAGCACACTCTGACGGTGGTTCTCAAAAATCAAAAAACCAATGAAGTGGCGCAATTTACAAATGTATATGGGCCGAGCGTGGACCGAGACAAACCGGCATTTATTAGAGAACTTACAACAGTGGCTAGGTCGGCACAACACCCATGGATAATAGCGGGTGATTTCAACCTGACTCGGTGGATTATCGACCGTTCCGGTGACTTTCGCGGTTTTGGATTGCTTGATGCTTTTAATGGATTTATAAGGATGGCTGGATTGATAGATGTGCCTCTAAAAAATCGCACATACACGTGGTCCAATAAGAAGCCGGTGCCGAGTTTCTCAAAGCTAGACAGAATTTTCACGTCTACGGAATGGTCGCTCAAATACCCGAGTATATCACTGGACGCTTTAGAAATGGCAGTATCAGACCATGTACCGCTGGTCCTCTCGTGCAAAAGCACGGCAACGGTTCCAAGGAGGTATAAGATTGAATCTTTTTGGCTGAAGTATGAGGCACCTAAGAATTTGGTGCGGCACCTATGGAGTTACACTGTTTCACAGCCGCAACTCTCATTGGACGATTTCCATGACAAAACTAACAAGCTTCACAGGGAACTCGCAAGGTGGCACAGAGAAGGATTCAACAGCATGGATAAACAATTGGCTTTTTGCAAGAAGGTGGTCCTTTTCTTCGATATGATAGAAGAAAAAAGAAAGCTGGAAGTCTATGAGTTTCGGTTAAGGTGCAGAATTAAGGAACGAGTCTTTGAACTTGCTTGCAATCTGGAAGATAGATGGAGGCAGAGATCGCGGTGTAACTGGTTGAAACAAGGAGACAAAAATACCCGTTTTTTTCACGCTTTTGCGTCATCACGGGTTAGGCAGAACCTTATTCAGTCCATTAATCATCAAGGCAGCCGAGTCTCTGACCCTAAAGAGATACTAGATCTCTTCTTCAACAATATGAAAGACCACTTGGGTACTTCTAGTCGGGTACACACTTTCAACCCGAGTGCGTTGTATGATCCGGATCTGAACATAGACCTCTCCTCACTCCAAGAAACCTTTACAGCAGAAGAGGTTCAATTGGCGGTCCAACAACTAGCAAAAAATAAAGCATCAGGGCCGGATGGGTTGCCCAATGAGTTTCTACAGGTATACTGGCCAGATCTTCAAATGGAGGTTATGCAAATCATACACGGGTTTTATGATGGAACTATTGATCTTACTCGGGTGAACTTAGCAAATGTCGTCATGATACCCAAAAAAGATACCCCGGACAACGTCGGGGATTTCCGACCGATTAGTATTATCAATCTCATTCCAAAGCTAATCTCCAAAGTGCTTGCAAACCGGCTTCGACTGAAGATGCCCGAACTTATATCACCCAACCAGACGGCCTTCATCAAAGGTCGTCAGATTTCTGAAAACTTCGTAGCGACTCGAGAGGTGTTGCAGCACATTCACAGCTCAGGCAAGGCGGCAATCTTTCTAAAACTGGACTTCGCCAAAGCATTTGACTCTATTCAGTGGGATTTTTTGTTTAAGATTATGACGGTCCGGGGGTTTCCGGCACGGTGGATAGGGTGGATCAAACACCTCTTGCACACTGCTTCTTCTCGGGTCCTAATAAATGGAGAAGCGTCACACTATTTTTTGCATAAACAGGGGCTGCGGCAGGGGGACCCTCTGTCCCCCATGCTATTTAACATAGCTTCAGATGTCTTCCAGCAGTTGATCAGAACTGTGAATCAAACCTTACAGGTAGGAATAACAAAAAAGATCACCGAGCCAATATTGGCATATCAATATGCCGATGACACGGCAATAATATCATCGGCGCAGATCAGCTCTCTGGCCTCCCTAAAAATCATAATCCGGTTGTTTACTTCAATTTCGGGTCTGAGGGTGAATTTCCTGAAAAGCACCTTTGTTCCGATCAATGTAACCGAACAAGATATAGTGTGGATCAAGGCTCTGTTAGGATGCTCCAGGTCAAGCTTCCCAATAACCTACTTGGGTATGCCGTTGGCAATTGCCAGACCTAGAAAAGAAGACTTCCTTCCGCTTGTTGAAAAGGTGGAGCGAAAACTCAGTGGATGGATGGGTAAGATGATATCGAGGGGGGGTCGACTCCAGCTGGTACAATCGGTTTTATCAACTGTCCCCATTTACTACATGAGTTGCTTCAGATTGCCCAAATGGGTGATACAGAAAATAGACAAATAAGGAGATCCTTTTTATGGGCAAAAACGAAAAATGGTGACAGAGGCATATCACTCACGAACTGGCAGCTAGCATGCACACCAAGATGGTGGGGAGGGATGGGTATCATTAATCTCAATCTCTTCAATACTGCTCTGTTGCTACGCTGGTGGTGGAAAGCAATACACGATGAGACAGGACTTTGGTCGGTCACTGTTAGGCAGATTAGAAAGAGAAATAAAACTGAGAACACACCGCACATATGGATGGTTAACGGCTCTTTCTTTTGGAAGCAGTTGCAAAGCATCAAGGGACTTTTTAACATGTGCACGACATGGAAGATTGGGGATGGTCATTCGATAGCATTTTGGTTTGATTCATGGAACAATAAACCGGGCAGAGTCGGTAGTGGGTACGGTATGCGCAAGCCTTTTATAAGTCTAAGAGGTGCATGGCCAAGGATTCAGAGCTTAGACCCAGATCTGGTCATTCATCGAGAAGTTCAATTCATCTCTGACAGGGACAACATAGTCTGGACGCTAGAGTCATCCGGGCTCTATAGCTCGAAGTCGGTTTACAAGGCTCTTACAAGTGCAGGGAAAATTAAAGGGGAGCTGCTGTTCATTTGGAAGTGCCCGGTTTCGCCCACCGTAAGAATCTTTGCTTATTTGGTTCACCAGGATAAGATCTTAACAAGAGATGTTCTACATAGAAGAGGAATGATGCTTCTTGATCTCACATGTGTCTTATGCTCACATTGCCCGCGGGAGACGACACTTCACTTGCTATTCTACTGCCCATATGCAAACCGAGTTTGGTATAGGGTATCCTCAAGGTTGGGAATAAAACTGCTGGCTCGGGGGCCTTCTATATTACAGATTTGGCATAGGTCTTGGTGGGCAGCGGCTCAATCAGGTACGGGCATCTCGAGGAAAAAGTGGGCGGCATGTTTCATATGCACAATTTGGCACATCTGGAAACAACGGAACAGAGTGGTTTTCGGCGACACAGCGCTGCGGTCTGAGGCAGTGGCCGATCGATGTGTGTACGACGTTAATCTATGGCTTAGATATTGCTAGTGAAGGCCGCTACAGGTTGGGGGCTACGGGGGTTTGGGTGCTGTTCTAGAAATACACAAATGTAAGAATGCTGCTGTGGGTGGGGTTTTTGTTATTGTTTGTTTGTTGTTTTTTGTTTTTTGTTTTTTTTTTCTACTCTACGTGTGCATGCTCCTGTTTTGTAGGATGATGAGGCTGAGGGGCATGGCTGTAACAATTTTCTCCTTTTTACTCAATATAAATCACCCTTGGAAGTCGCTTCCAAGTTTTCAAAAAAAAAAAAAATTTTAAGGTACTTTATCTATTTTTGTAAAAAAAATATATCTTACTAGAAAAAATTAAAAGGAAAAAAGAAAAAAACTAGTTTAGATCGGTAAAATTCTTACCGATCCAAACTTTTTATTTTTTCGATCGGTAGAATTCCTACCGATCTTACTACCAATATAAATATTATTGTACTCTTACTGTTTGTCTATATTCTTTTATATTAATTACTACCAATAAAAAATCCAAACCCCCCCCAGTGCAGTTGTCTTCATTGAACACAGAAAATCAGGGTTCCAAATAGAGCAGACACCGAAATTGTCAGAGGTTTCTTCTCTTTTCCTTAAAATGTACGTAGGCTAATCTGTGCCCCTACATCTGTTAATTTCGAAGAAAAGCAATGGCAATGTGCTACTGGCAGTGAAAGCTAATCATTGACTAATTCAGGTCGTTGGTATCCTTTGGTGGGCTGGCCTTTCTTGTATGATATGATGTTTTACAGTTGCTAATTTTTGCAAAAGAAGCAATATAGTACAAATAGTGCTGCTGTATTATGCAGCAACTTTCTACTTTGCAGATACAATAAACTGTTCTTGCCTTTTTGATCTCTTTCACTAGTGGTGGCCTGCGCCGCCATATGCTGCAAAAGCATGATCAATAGCATGACCATATATATATATATATATATATATAGAGAGTGGCTAAGATCAAAGTGGTATGACCAAGGCCTTTGGTGCTACCAAGTCCTTTTTGAATTTTTAAAGTCCAAACGGTCGATCTAAACCGTTAGATGTGATCTCTATATTAAAATCTGCTTGGGGACCAAATTTTACATTTTTTGGAATTTTTTTACTATTTTTTAAGCCACTTTGAAAATTGCTGATCACATGGTCCAGAATTTGGTTGCACTGTTTTTACTGTTCACCCGAATCTGCCATATTTAAAGTGGCTTAAAAAATAGTAAAAAAATTTCAAAAAATATAAAATTTGGTCTCCAAGCAGATTTTAGTATAGATTAAACATCTAACGGTTCATATTGACCGTTTAGACTTTAAAATTGCAAAAACTAATTGGTAGCACCAAGGCCTTGGTCATACCACTTTGACCTTAGCCACTCTCTATCTCTCTCTCTCTCTCTCTATATATATATATATATATATATATATATATATTAATTGGCTTCTGTTTTATTTGTTTTTAGTAATGATTTCTCTGGATATCTCATTCTTAGAAATTACCGATAAGGTACTTGCATAATTTATATCTGGCAAGGATTAACTAGAAAGAACTTTATATATACCATTGGCCATTTGGCCGTATTTGCAATGTCGTGTATATATAATGTAATAATACTTTGTTCAGATCATTGTTCAAATGTACTTTACAAAAGTGTTAGTGCAAAATTTTTGGTTATACATGAAAACATTAGAAGCCGACGGTAGATATATTGACGATTGATCAAATAAAATACCGAACTTGATTACAATCATATAGACACTAAATAAACCTTACAATATCATCCAGGTTGAACTAATTTTAAATCATCACATTAATTAACAAAAAAGGGGCTAATATAAATTACTACAAAGCCATTAGATCTGTCTTAATCCTCTCTCTAGCACCGGCCTCCAAAACATGCGCTGTGACTGTGATACGAGTAACACCAGAATCAGAAGCAATGGTGGCCATCAAGACATCTGCCAAATGATTCACAAAAACTCGTAGAACTTGGGAAAGCACCCCGGGTCGGGAAGCAAAGGACATGCCGAAGAATGTCACATTTCCTGACACCGTCACCTCTACTGCGGATGTGTTATTCTGCTGAGTCACCAGAATTGGCTGCACTGGAAGTGCCATTTGCTGTTGTTTTAGAAACACAAGTTTACCCTCTAGGTATCGTATGTATTTGATCGTTTCATCAACTACCTTCGACCTTGTTGCCTGAAATCAAAGTGGTTTATGTGAGCAGCAAATTTTCATCTCTATGTTCAGTTCACAATAAATTCAACAAACGATATATAATAAAAGGTCTCACATGTACTTGCAAAAAGGAGTATATAGAATAATATTTTTTAACTTCCAAGCAAGTAATGTTATTACTAGTAGACAGACAGAACAAAGGAAAGTTTTACAGAAAGCTAGCACACAAAAGAAAAAGAAAATTACCTTTAAGATGAAAAGAAAGAAAAACAAAGGATGTGTTATGAATTCTGATAGAGAAAGAGAACCTTTGGGAAAAGAGTGGGAACCAAAGACTGAAGTACAGTATAGTACATGGCTGCTTTCTCCCTTCTCAACCGCTCGGTGATCGGAGCATCATTTTGACCTCTCTTTCTTTTTGGCGAGGTAGAGACCTGCTCCATTCCTCTCTCTCTGCTCTTTTTCTTTGGAAAGATCGATGTTTTGCAATTTTTAAGAGCGATTGGAAGAACATATATATATATATAGAATTGAGTAGAACTAGGGTGCTCCTAAGCTCACCAAGCCCTTCCGTGAGTGCGACTCTAAAACCTATCAAATTGACTTCAAACGACATTTCCAAACCGTTAGATGTTCAATCTATATTAAAATGTGCTTGGAGACCAAATTTTACATTTTTTTGAATTTTTTTACTATTTATTAAGATGGTTTGAAAAACGCTGTTTTCCAATGGTGCAGAATTTTAATAAAAATAGCGATTTTCAAACAATCTTAATAAATAGTAAAAAAATTCCAAAAAATGTAAAATTTGGTCTCCAAGCACATTTTAATATAGATTGAACATCTAACGGTTTGAAAATGTCGTTTGAAGTCAATTCGATAGGTTTTAGAGTCGCGCTCACGAAGGGCTTGGTGAGCTTAGGAGCACCCTAGTTCTACTCTATAGAATTTTGCTAATATGCTACGCGTATATAAGGGCCCCTCCGTGCTACGGCTCACTTTTTGAGTTTTCAAAATCCTAACGGTCGATCCGAACCGTTCAACATGATCTCCGTATGAATATGTACTTGCAAACCAAATTTTACATTTTTTAGAATTGTTTTACTATTTATTAAGCCACTTTGAAAATCGCTGATCCAATGGTCCAGCAAATTTTACTGTTGTGTACAAATTAGTGTTTTTTCAAACTGGCTTAATAAATAGTAAAAAAATTCTAAAAAATGTAAAATTTGGTTTGCAAGTACATATTCATATGGCGATCATGTTGAACGGTTCGGATCGACCGTTAGGATTTTAAAAACTCAAAAAATGAGCCGTAGCACGGAGGGCTCTATGCTATGCGTAGCACCGTAGCACTGTCCTATATATATATATATATATATATATATAAAAGAGAGGCTATGATGTTTTGGGAAATAAAGAGGGTGTTTTAGTTCTCACTCATATCTTTATTTTGAAAGTTCAAACAGTTGATCCAAACATTTTAACGTGATCTTCATATTCATATGTACTTGGAGACCAAATTTTTTATTTTTTACTATTTTTTAAATTTTTTTGAAAATCACAGTTTTTCATTAAATAAAAAAAATAAAAAATTCAAAAAAATACTGATTTTCAAAAATTCTAAAAATATAGTAAAAAATTTCCAAAAAATATATAATTTGATCTCCAAGCACATTTCAATATGAAGTTAATGATGAGAAGTTCGGATCGACTATTTAAATTTTAAAACTAGAGATATAATCAGAAAGTAAAACACCCTCTTTACTTCCCAAAGCATCTAGCATCACTTTGTATATAAAATGACTAATGCCTTGGTCAAGAGAACAGTTTGTTGGTCAAACGACCACTTGCTGTAACGGCTCTAGAAAATACAGTTCAGGCTAGCTAGCATTGCTGAGTCTGAATTAAATAACGAATCTTGTCCATGATTTTTTCAATCAGACGGTCTAAAATAATTTCGAGCCGGTTTTCAAAAGAATTCCAGTTATACCCTTTATTGCTTTCAAAAGAATTAGGTCCTCATTGAAGCAAAGCTCACAATTGGGTACTTAGGTCTGGTTAATTCAGCCAAAGTGACTTGATTTTGGATCATTTACTGAAATAGAGTTAGATTGATATTATGATTAATTGGGATTATTAAGTAAACCAGGAACTCACGGATGCCATGATAATTCATTATTAATTACCCAATCAGCTTATGTGGTTTGGGTTTTGGAAGATGATTAATACAATATTAATAGCAAACTTTCTAAAAAATATATATATATTAATAACAAACAAAATAAGAGGTCTAATTATTTAATCATTTTCCCTGGACTTTGTACTAAAATTAATGCATCATCCCAGCGCCATAACATTAGCAACTGATATTCCTTTATTAATTAGCGTTTTAGCTTGTTCACTAGTAAGTATAAAGTGTTAGCAGAACATTGTTATTGTTTAAATGGTACGCCAAGTCCAGGTACCATTAGTTTTCTTTCTGCAAAATTTAACCTGACAAGTTCTGATTTCTGATACGCTGATTTGCCATATTAGGAAGTTTCGACTTTTGACAGATAAGCTTCGAAGCGTTAGGAATAATTATTTTTTTTATTACAACAAAGAATTTCTTTTATCTGAATTTTTCGAACCATGACCTCTCATATAGAGTTAGGAATAATTATTAGTCTGATAAATTTCTTTTTCAAAAAAGGTAACATATCTTTGGACAGATAATAGTCTCTCCAGTTCAGTAAATAATTTTCTCTTTTGAATTTTGATCACAGCATTAGAGATCAGTTCATGGCATGTCTATCACCCACTTTCACGGCAAAGGTTGTATCGTATTAATTTAAAGCACATTCAATATTTTCATTTGCCGCAAAAATTATTTGAATGGAAATTGATATCTGGTTCAATTAAATGCAATATTGTAGTAAGTAACCATGTTACCCATAAAAAACCTTCAATTAGGTTTTAGAATTTTAAATATTTTAAATATTCAATTCGATTTGTGTATTGGTGTAATAGTGTATATAGTAAAACCTGATATCTGAGAACAGTAGCAGAGCTTGTTCCGTGTCTGTGAGGAATTGTATTGTATCTACTAATTTTTTTTAATGGATGATATAATTCACAAATTATGATATATATCGATTATATAAGGATTTAGATTTTTTAACGCATAATATACTATAAAAAAAAATTAAGGGCTGCAGCCCCCTTTGTCCTAATTAAAATACTGGATGTTTGAGAATCTTGATTTTGATTGGTCCGAGTTATAATTGAGCAGAGACCAGCCTTGAAAAAGCCCAAAATAGATCTCAATCCTGAGCTGAAAATATACATAAAAAAAATGAAATGGAATTATTTGGACAGGCAATAAATTTGAAAGCCCAAAGTGCATTTCAATCCCCTGCCCATGAATTCACTTCTGATAATCGAAGCAATTTGCAACATCTATCGAGGCACGGAAGAATTTGCATAAAGCAAGCAATAAATTTTTACGCAAGTACAAAAAAATTAGAATTTAGTCCAGCAGTTTTGTAAGAAGTTCTTATTAGGCTGGTTAGTCAATTGTTTCGTCAGAAGTAGTGTATGCGGTGGAGATTTTTTACAGTTAAGTTCAGTTACCAGTTGTCGTTAATGTTGGATTTATTTCATGCAAAATCATACTACAATTCATAAATTCTAGATTTGTTATGATCATCTAGTGAACTCTAATTTGAAATTTTAAGTTACCTTGGTCCATAGTTATGATATTCCAGAGAGACACAAGCACTGTTGATTACCGGAAGCCTTTAGATTTTCAAGTAATCCTTCTCAAGTCCGATGGAGAAAGCAAGAGAGGCGGCAGCTGCAACGCTCTGTTCAGCACAAGAAGAGATACCCGATTCTAGTTCTCTACTGAAAATCCTCTTCTCTTCCACTCAATATCAATCTCTATTTTAATTTTGTAGAGAGAGAAAAATTAGAGAGAGAGAGCCGTATCTTTCTGTTGGTTTTTAAAAGGAGACAGACCACACTTTTGAATAGGCGCATCTATCCATTAATTAATTAATCTTGTTTCTCTTATTGGATCTGTAGCCTATTATCTTATTGGATCCTTAGCAGGTCTTAATTTAGAACTTGTCTTATTGGGTATTTTCTTATTTACAGAACATTGCCATATTTAATCGTGTTCTCCAGGGACCAATAGCATATTGTATTATTACCAAACTTTATATAATTTAGACCATCACTAAATCATAAAGTTATTAATACATGACACATATTGAACCCAATAAATAATACTTAATTTGATCACTTCATAACGGGTCTAATTAGATATTTGACAGTCTATTATTCAATATATATTTATATCACATATAAGCATATATATGGTGTAATTAATTGAAATTAATTCCAACAGTCAAATCTAATTATTGACGGTCAAACCTACTTAGTCACCTATGAAAACTAATTAAAATCTGTCTAAATTTTAAAATTGAAATAATAAACAGAAACTCTTTATCCTCCTCTCCAAGTGCTTCCAAATTTTCATTAGAACACTTCAGCTAAAAAAAAAAAGAACAAAAAGAAATACAAATAAGTTAAGTTGCCTCATTTTCATGATTTATTGAAAACCGTGTTGTAATTAATAATTATTCCAAGGTCCATAACTTCCTATCTCCAGACCTGGCTGTGCTTAGGATTGAGATACTTTTTAATTTTATTCCACAATTGATTTGACTGTAACTGAAAAGCACCTCTCTCTCTCTTCCGAGTTGGTTATTCTATATCTCCTTCTTGTTACCAACTTATTCCTCTTTCATCAAGGCGAATCTACAAATCATCACAAACATCTTTTTGTAATTTTTTTGCACTAGAGGATAGCAACTGTCTCTTCCATTTTAAAATAGCATCCAATTTTTATGAATATGTTACAGTACTTAAATCACAACTAAAATAATTACTAAACCAAGGCTAGAATATCTAGCACACAATTTCAATTGGTCAAGGAAATTATTAGTATGAAGTATAAATAATATCATGTGTTCATGTGTCATATGACTCATATCTCTGTTTGCAAAAGCAAACAAAAAGGTTGGTACACTTGCACGCCAAACATATAACCGCCCAATATCTGAGCAACACCCCAGGGCAGTGCCAGTGCCATCATTTTATAAACTAACACGGGCCCCACAGACCTAATTTTATTTGGTGGGCCCTGTGGGTCCCACCTGCGGATAACGGCATTATTAGTTAAATATATATAAGTTGTACCTTGTATTGCAGATCATTAACGTGTCATGATTTTTTTTAGAACTTGGCGGAAGCTGCCATGTGGGTTTTATTAATGATATTAATATCTTACTAGAATTAAAAATTCTGAAAGCTGTGTTTTTACTTATTTAACAAAAAATTTAACTTAAATATTACCTATGATAACTCTAAAAAAAGATCACAGAACTTTATAAACTAGGTAAATATTTTTATGTATTTAGATATAGTTGTTTTTTATGTTAAGTATAAATACTTCAAAGTACATATAAGATGCAAAATATAGAGTGTATGAATTATTTCTCGATCAAATTTAGTATTTTTACTATATATAAAAGTGGTACACTAAATAATTTGTTTTTTTATCTAGTGACAAGAAGCAACATTCTGAACATTAAATAAAAATTAAAAAGGTAAATATTTATTTATTTTTTTAAATTAAAGGGGCACGCAAAGCAGTTTTTTTTTTCTTTATTTCCCGTAGGATTTCATCGCCAGATGTCCGTCTCGGTTATTACTTGTTAGTTTAACAATAAAATTAGGTAGTTCCGTACCGGATTGAAACTGGTATAAAGTTTCCAATACGGATAGATTCTTTTCTGGTATATTTTTGAGAAAATACTGTTTCTAGTATATAACAGTTGAAAACCGTAGGCATAATCTATGTTAGTTGTGTTTGGTTGGGAGACAATCATCATCTCTTTCTGATAAGATCTTTCGTCATATTTTGCCACGTGGATGGATCAACCTTTTCCTCTTGTCCTTTTTCAGTGATAAAGGCTTCCGCCCCAGCGTTCCTGTATTAATTTCAAATTTTCAATCCACCCTAATGAATGAATTTCATTATTTTGAGAAACAAGATTTTATTATTTTTTATCCAAAATTCAATTGTTCATCATATATCAACAAGCTTGTCATTTCCCAAAGAATTGGGAGTAATTATTAGTTTTGTCATGATTTTTCTTAAAATTTGGATCGTGCTATCAGAATTCATATCAATCCAGACTAATTTGGTCAGAAATAGAATTTACAGAACCTCTTTAATATTAATACAGATTCCGATTTATTGGTCCTGATCTAAACATAAATATTATGCTACCTTAGATTTAGATAATATGAATTCAATTGAAGTCAACATTAATTTTACCGTCCGTAATAAAATTGAAGTCAATTGTATTATGTGTGATTCCAAAATAAAAAGAACAAGTCCATTGAATAATTTGAGTTAACTTGAGAAAAGAAATCAGCACAAACTGATTTGGACTAATCAATGTCTCGGTGACAACACATACTTTTGTTATCACCATTATATTCCAAAATAAATAAAATGTGTTATTAAAGATTGAACACGCTAACGAAGTCAAAATCTTTGAAGGAATGATAATCAATCTTCATGACTCATCATACATCATTACATCATGTCTTAGAAAATATTGAAGAACAACTATTTGGTACTTAATGTTAAGAGTCACAAATTCACAACGAAAATATCAGAACTAATACAAAACAATCAAATCAATCTAAAATCTGAAAATGACAGGGGTGGCTTGGAAATTTTCGGATTTCAAATGAATTGGTCTTTCATTGAGTTTATGCAATATAATGTGTTGCCAAAATCAGCACGGTTTGGGGTCCGAATTCGAGTTCTAGAGCCATATAATTAATCTGAGCCTATGAAATCACTTTCAAATTGGAAATGAATGTGGAGCAAGTAACTGTCAAGTTGGGCCCACTGGTCTACATCCAGTCATCCACGCATGACCCGTGCGGCACACTCTTTGTCCAGGAGAAACCAATGCGGTGCACCGTGTGCACCACAAAGTTGTGATAAGGGGCTCCGATCCTCTGGAATTTTTACAGGTGGAATCTATTAATCAAAATCTTTTCCCCACTGCAGGGATCAATATGAACATCAAATCAATTAAATTGGTTTATGTAAAAAGAGGTTTGTGCTACTAAGAAAAGATATTGGCAAAATTATATCACACCATAATTATTGCATGTAAAACAATTCTTTGATAAACAAAACATAAACTAGCCTAAATTAAATGCATGTAATTTTTCTAACATATATTTAGCAATAATATTGGGAAAAAAAATCTATAAAGTCGCACTTAGACAACCATCAATATTTTTTAGAATGTATTTAAGTACCAAATAATAATTATCTAGCATAATTAATATCAATAATTCAATATAATGCCTAGCTACTATATAAATATTAATCGCCCTTGTTTACTTTCATGAAAGACGAAGAAATTAAAGATGATCAATTATTATAATTTATTGTCCTCAACAACTCTCTACTTATTTTTTTTGTTAGCTATTGAAGAAGCTCTTTTAGGTCCTTTGGATATTTGGCTTTAAGTTTTTATAAGAAATTTAGAATACATAAGTTGTAATAGCTTACAACTTAATAGGAAAAACTAAAAAGAGAAGTTGTTCGGTAATGTCAATATCATACAAATTTTGAAAAAAATGAGGTTATGGGTATTTTTTTCTAATAAGGTGTTCGGAGATCTAGTTTTAATTTATATTTGTAACATCTTGTGGGTTTTTCTTTCTATCTCTTACTTTGTAAATTCATGAGGAAAAAGAATGAACTCCCACCTCTGTTTTTTTCCAACTTCTATTTTCATTTGTTTGAAACTATTTTTTTTTTCTTTTTAAGAAGAACGAGGATCTAATATAAGTCATCATTGTTCTATTTATTAAATTTATTAAATTGTGATTAACTAAAATAGTTTAAATTACATAAATACAAAAATTAAAAAACAAGACTAATAATAACTTCAAATAACATTTCAACAGTACAATAATAATTGATCAAACACAAAACTAAAAATAATTAAATAAAACAGAATTTAAAAGTACAAGAAATTTTAATTGAACAAAATACAAGACTAATTTTTAAGTTAAGTTCATATTTTAACGTCTAACATAATCATTCCAACATCTTACTAACTTTCTCATGCATTTGTCAAACACCTATATTCTAAAATTGTCTATGAATTAAATGAATTTAGTTTTGACAAATTAAAATTCTCATTCTCATATTAAAAAATTTCATTTTCACAAAATTTCCATGTTGCTAAATAGATCCTTCAGAAATATTACCTCTTAGTATTTTAGAAAGTAGAGAGGATAAACCCATATCAAGTGAAAGGAGATACCCAGGAAAAGACCAACACAAAACAAACAAAGCCGAGTCGCCCTTTTGCTATTTTCTCATTTTTTTTATACATAATTGACCAGTCTAAAGGAAATGACCGGCCATATTGACAAGGCATGGGTCCATGAAATATAGTATAATTGGAACTTGGAACCTTCTCTGACCAGAGGACTCGAGATTGACCCGGGTTATAGTCTAGGTGGGGGCATCCATATCAGTCAATTTCAAAAAACAAATTTTAGGGAAAATCAATTTCAAGTATTTAATTATGCATAATTATCCGTTGTTATCCCATGCAAGAGACCGGAGCACCCAGCCAACTGTTTTAACGGTCTGCCAATATGGAAAATGTTTTACTGTATTGAAAAATAACTAGGATGTGTAAAGATATTCACGGAGTTATTTTAATTTCACATAATGCACAATTAATAAAGATAAGATAAAAAAAAGTATATAATGATGTGTTATGTGAAGTTACAATAGTTTGTCAATATATTTGTACTGTATTATGTTTTACTTTTTTGTAAGTAAAGTTGAAAATCAATCTACTTAACTGAGTTAATATTCATAATAAATTTTTTATTCAAATTTTAAACATACAATTTTTCTGTGTTGCCTTAAAATCAAAAGTAATCAGTAAATTGTGTTGTTATGTTTTTTTTTTCACTAAATCAAAAAGTAATCAGTAAATTTGTGTTGTCATGTTTGAATGCAACAAATTCTAAGAACATATACAATGGTGATTTCTTTTAAATTACTAATATGATGTCTTAATTGCTAATATAATTGCTGAGATGTACCACAGTTTTTAAATTAGCAAGTTTGCTTTAAAAGCAACTCTAATTAAATTTTTGAAATTGAGTGATTTAGAAATTAAAAAAAAATTAATTATTAAACTCAATGACTTAGATTCAAATTAATTGCTAAACATTTGCTGGAATGAAAATGCTCTGATAAAGTCCTAGCTTTTATAACTAAATGTGAATTAGGCATGAAAAGACGCGACACTCGTCACGATTACCAAGATCAATTTTCTAAATTAGTCACCAAAAGAAATTCTAAATTAGTCATGCAAGAGAAAGTCAAAGTATTAGAATGTCTATTGTTGTGTATTAAATTATCATTAAAGAAGGAAATTCCAATACCCTCTGTTTGGTATTGCGTGTGATACTTGATTTTTCTGTGAAATACAAATAATTCAATTAATCATTTTTTTAAGAAAAAAAAATCGAACAATTTTCTTGATACATACAAATCTGAACTGCTTCGGCCCTAACAACTAAGAAGGTCATTTCTATATGCATACTGTGCATATGCGACACGAATTGCACTGAAGTACTAGATTTTCCCAAGTACAAGTTGCTATATGCAATAAAAAATTGGGGGCTTCACCTCTTATGCATGCAGCCAAAACTTAAATCATACTAACAGAACCTAAATTAATATATAATTATACTTCATAAACAGTTATCCATCCATCTAATCAATAAGAGCCTATATATCAATCAGAATTCAGAAGTCAGAACTTGATAAAAACATATATAATATGAAAGACCACAAATAGAGTAGGCACAAGCACAAGCAGCGTTTAAAAGCTAGTGCTTTTGTGTGGTAAGTCAGTTGGTCACCAAACGCTGATCAAACCATAATCTGGTCTCCTTTCTGCCTTGTGCCATATATCTATCTCTCCATCAGATTCTCCCCTTCTATTCCCCACACCTTTCCCCAAACTAACCAAAATTATACCAATTCCAAATAACGAGAATAACCATCTTTATTCTTAATTACACTTCCTGTGCCTTCTCCCTCCTTAATTCCCTTCAAAACCCATTGCTAGCAGCCTATTACTATAGCACTTGATGCCCCCTCTTCTCCTCCTCATCCCCCATCTTCTCTTGATACCTATAATTTTCTCATGTCATGTGACTCTTGCAAGACATGCACCGGAGACGACTGCATGGCGATCGTTCAGCCATCTAGTAGATACCGAACGTGGGAGCCATGTGTCAGGCTTGTCAGAACTAAAACAGTATTTCGCACGGTTCGGATACCTCCATATGCCCGACCTGAAAAACCTTACTGATTCGTTTGATGATCGGTTTGAATCTGCGGTCAACCTTTATCAAAATCGTCTCGGCTTACCGGTCACAGGCAAGCTTGATGCAGCTACTCTGACTCAAATCATGTCGCCACGGTGCGGTATCAGCGATTTCACTAGCACACCGGGCAAGTTACATAAGGTGCAACACTTTGCCTTCTTCCCAGGCGAGCCGAGGTGGAACCAGCCGGGCCCATTTGAATTAACATACGCAATATCCCCCACTGCTACTATAAACTATCTATCACATGATGAGGTCAGGGCTGTCTTTAACCGTGCCTTTTCCAGGTGGGCTCAAGTGATCCCGGTTCGATTTTTTGAAACAGAAGATTATCAATCAGCTAGCGTGAAAATCGGCTTTTACCAAGGTGATCATGGTGATGGCGAACCATTTGATGGTGTCTTGGGGATTCTCGCGCACGGCTTTTCGCCAGAGAGTGGCAGGTTGCACCTGGATGCAGCTGAGACATGGTCGGTTGACTTCTCAAAGGAGAAGTCGAGTGTGGCGGTGGATTTGGAGTCGGTAGCTACGCATGAAATTGGGCATGTGTTGGGGCTGGCCCACTCACCGGTGAAAGATGCGGTGATGTACCCGAGCCTATCGCCACGCTCTAAGAAATTCGATTTAAGTGTGGATGATGTTCAGGGTGTACAGATGCTTTACGGGTCGAGACCGGGCTTCACTTTTAGTGAACTTATGGAGTCCGAGAAGTCATCGGCCGGTACCTGGTCATACCATGGCTGGTGGGGTTTCAGTAGGGGTCTATGGCTCGCGGTTTTGGGGGTGTTAGTAAAAACTGTGTTATTATGATTTTTTTTTTTTTGGGTTACACAAGGGTAAAATTAGAAATTTTAGGAGGAATTGAAGAAATAATTTCTTCCTAATTGTTTGTTAGGTTAGTTTTGTATAGATATGTAGACACAGAAATTGAATTACAGTAAATTAAAATACTTTTGAGTTCATGTCAATTAAGAAGATAAAGGTGATGCAGATTGATGTGTAATTAACGATTATATAATTTGTCTATTAACTCTTGAAAATACTAACGGTTTTAGGTAATTATATACTAATACCAATACAGGAACAACCAATTTTTTTATTATACTTTCTCCAACTTTATTATAAGAAGAATCCAGTATATACATAAAAGTTGCTAATCTTTTTACACAGACCAATAAATTATGGTTTATTTTGAGGAATAAATTATTATTGACTAAAGGATACTGTTACATTAACCATACATTATGCTGCCGCTAACATTAAAAAACTTTTCACATGTCATGAATTTCCCGGATCTTAAAATTATTAATTAATTTAGTAAAAAAAATTTGTTTGTCTACATAATCTAGGAAACCCGGACCTAACCTGTGGTGCACCGAACCAACACTATTTGATCTATTTTTTTCATTTTCATTGTTTTTATTTGATCTATTTTTCATAGAACACTATTTGTTAGATTTAAATTTTTTATATTTATTTTTAATATATTACCAACTTAGATATGTTAGTTTTATTTTTAAATTCGGATTTCTAATAATTTAAATTTTAAATTCGGATTTATTTTGATTTTAATATCTTAGATTTCAGTTTTTGACCATATTCTGACATTTATCAATTAATCGTTAAAATTGTATAAATCTATAATATTTTTGTATAGAGAAATTATATTTTCTCCGAAAACTACACTTCCATATAGGGGTGTTCATTGGGTCCGGTTTAGTCGGTTTTGAACCGAACCGAATTAGTTTGGACTAAACGGTTCGGTTTTTTCAGTTTAATGGTTCGGTTCGGTTCGGTTTGAAAAGTTTGAAAACCGAAATAACCGAACCGATCGAAATTTTATATATTATGAATTTGGTCCGGACCGTTCCGGTTTATTTCTTAATCAATTGCTTTAAATACTTCGGTTTATTTCTTAATATCCCCATTTATTTCTTAAAATTCCGATTTATTTCTTAATACCTCGGTTTATTTCTTAATACACTTCGGTTTATTATAAATCAATTGCTTTAAATAAATAAATTAATATATTTCGGTTAGAACCGAACAAACCGAACAAACCGGAATAAAACTTTGGTTCGGTTCAGTTCGGTTGCAATGCTAAATCGGTTCGGTTTGGTTTTATTTTTAAAACCGAACTATAACTTTGGTTTGCCTAGTTCGGTTCGGTTTCAACCGAACCGAACCGATGAACACCCCTACTTCCATACCTTTAATTTGATCTAAATAACACAAAAATCAATGTAGCCATTTTCTCTAAATCGAACTTTGAATCTGGTAAAAAACTGGGACTGCTCACTGGAATTTCAGCAACGTGACATCTGTCAATTAATCATTAAAACTGTACAAAAACGTAATATTTTTGTAAAGAGAAATTATTTTCTCTGAAAAGTAGACTTCCATACCTTTAATTTAATATAAATAACACAAAAATTCATATAGCCGTTTTCTCTAAATCGAACTTTGAATCTAGTCAAAAATTAAGACTGCTCACTGGAATTTCAGCAACGTGACCTCTGTCAATTAATCGTTAAAACTGTACAAATACGTAATGTTTTCGTATAGAGAAATTATTGAAAACTAGACTTCCATACCTTTAATTTGATATAAATAACACAAAAATTCATGTAGTCATTTTCTCTAAATCGAACTTTGAATATAATCAGAAATTCAGGCATATGTGATGTTTTGATGTTTTCGTTTTTTAAACAATTGATAAAAAAAAAATGGACCGGACCAACCCATGTGGGTCTGGACCATGGTCCTTAACACGAGTTTGGATCATTCCTACAAATTTGAACCGTCTAACCTGAATTGTACGGACCCATGACCGAGGCTTTTGGACCGGACCGTTTTCATACACTACTTCCACGTAGGATCTAAGAATGTAGCACAAATCGGATGGATATATTTTCGTATCATCGATCCCTCCACCTGTGGCTATCTCTCAAGATCAAATGGCATGCCAGTGAATTGACAAAAAAAGTTGCTTCTTAAAAAATAAAGACTTCGCTTGTCAAATGGTTGTGTATTTTACTAACCAGACCGAATTCGGCAAGGACAATTAAATCCAAATCCTCTGTGGCACAAAAAAACCAATTAAGAAACTGCGGGATTCATTCATGATATTTTGACACATGTCTCTTAAATGTATCTCTTCAATATGGTGGGGATAAATCCCACGTGGCGATTTCTCATCCAATTTTACTCATAAGCCTCTTTCTATGCGTATTTCTCAAGCCATCGACTGACAATTTTTTTTTTTTTTTTATAAATTGTAATAAAACTAAAAAATATTAACAAAAACAGATGATTGTATTGAAAGTTACAGAAACTATCAATACCGAAGGTAAGGTTTGGTACAGTCTGAGGGTCGAAATTTTTAAAGTTAGCACAGTTTAAAAAAAATAAACTAAAAAATTATCATTTTTGAAAATTTTGAAATTTACTACGGCCGTAGAATGATTTTGCGACTCAAATGCTAGAGACAGCACAGGCGTTGCGCGGTCCCATTTTTTTTTTTGGTTTTTTATCTAGCACCACGTGGAGATGCGTGCCCCGTATGAGAGATCACAAAGTTTTTTGGTTTTTTAATAATTTTTTTTGTTCTAGAAATGCGTGCCCCTTTTACGAGATATCTCAAAGTTTGAAAAAAAAATAATATACGAGGCCGCAGAATGATTCTGCGGATATCTGGCTGGGCCGCAGAATGTCTGTGCGGTCTCTAGCATTTGGAGCCGCAGAATCTGCGGCCGTTTAGATTTCGAATTTTTCAAACAATAATTTTTTAGTTTATTTTTTTTTAAACAATTATAGTTTTAAAAATTTCGGCTCCAAAGAGTAACGAATTTATAGTTCGATACACGCTTTTTTTTTTTTTAAATAAAACATGGAGGTGCGCCAAATTAAGGGTTCGGTGCCTCCATTTTTAGGATTTTCTGATGACTACATATTGCAGAGGTTTAAAAAGGTGTGTGCTGGATCCTTGATTTGATAAACCTTGGGTTAGAGTAGAAAAAACGTGCTGTGCCGTGCTGTGCCGTGACTAACACGCTGTGACTTTGGTCTCGTGTCGTGCCGTGCCGTGACTAAAATGTCAAGGGGTGGTCACGGCACGCGAATGGTCACGCCACGTGAGTCATGCTGTGCCTAAACGTGCCGTGACCATACGTGACTCGCGTGACCATTTAATTATAATTTAGGTTTAGTTTATTCAAGATTCACCATTAAATTAATATTTAATGATTCTAATTACACGTGAATACGTGTCGTGCTATGCCGTGCAGTGTCAAAGTTTCAAAAGATAAGCACGGCACGCGAATGGTCACGACACGGAACACGAGAGTCACGGCACGTAACTGACACCCGTGCCGTGCCGTTCCGTGACGAAGCCGGCTCCGCCGTGCCATTTTTCCCACTCTACCTTGGGGTGTACGGTGTACCGAATCTCACATTTGGTACTGATGATTTTTATAAAAAACCATCCAAATATCCAATCAACCTCTTTGTTATATTTTTATAAAAAAAAAAATTTCCTTAACTGAAAGATTAACATTACGTACTCTACAGAGTTCCCATTTCTTGTGTTTTTTTATCATTTTTATGAGGAAAGTATGTAGTATATGTAATATATACTTTAAGTAAAATACACATATAGTCCTTGAATTATTATCCGTTTACGATCCTTAAAATTAAAAGCAAAAATCATTCTAGTCGTCAGAGCGGACCCACATAGTCTCAGGGGGGCAGCTGCCCCCTTTGGATTTTGAGTTTTAGTGGAGATCTATTGGTCCTGACCGACTTTGCTCCCTCTGAAAATTTCCTCTCTGAATGTTTGATTTGTAATTCGGATTAAATTTAAGGTTAAAATTAAAATAAATTTATTGAATTTTGATTAGTAATTAGAATTATAAGTTTGAGCATCAGAAATTACAAGTTAAAGCATTAAAAAATATAAGTTAAACCATACTAATAATATGAAAATGAATATAATTTTTCATATTGTTAAATACCAAATAAATTGATATTGACATCAATATTCCTGCCATCATAAATTAATTAAAAAAAACATTTACATATATCCATCTTTCCATAAATATTATTACCATATGGATGCGAATGCATATCTTTAACTGGTGATAATGACAGGACTATTTGTTCAAAATAAAAATATAAGGATCAAATTCATATTTCTTAAAACTTTAAGGATTAAAATAATAAACAAGCTATTCGTGTAATTTACACTATCCTTTGTAAACAAACAAATTCGAAAGAAGATAATAAAATCATTCCATCTGTCATTTATGATTTGGCACAGTTCCTTTCACAAAACTTTGGTGTCACCTTCTGACCTCACAACTCTAAAATCCAGACCCAAATTATCACCCCATCTCTATCATTCATCATTTTTTTTTTCTCTTCCTTTTCTTGCATATCTTGCGTGTTTTGGTCTGACTCTAACCCAATCTGTATTTTGAATTGATGAAATAGAATGTTAATAGCGTAAGAGTTGTGACAAGTGACAACATTTCATTTCTAATTTTGGTCTGACTCTAACCCAATCTGTATTTTGAATTGATGAAATAGAATGTTAATAGCGTAAGAGTTGTGACAAGTGACAACATTTCATTTCTAATTTAGTAGAGCAGTTGATTGGTCAATGGTCAAACATGTCAGGTGCCAATTTGAGATACAAAATTGCGTGGAACAATACATGTGATGATAAGATGAAATGTTACATTCAATAGTACGCTAGGAAATCAGAAGAGCACAAATTATTTTACAAATTTGGGGCAGTGACCTGCTATACAATTGGACACGCAGTGACCGCCACAAGAAATCCAGCGAAGGAGATTTTTTTAACGACTATTTCAAGTGTAAAATGGCAACTAGGCAAAGTCTTAGTCACCCACTAAAGCTCAAGTCGTACTTGATTATATCATTAGTAGAGATCAAAACGCTTCAATTAATTAATCCACCTATTATTATTAACAAAGGAAAAAAAATAGAAAAACACTAAAAGGTTAATTTGGTACCAACTCTGGCAACAAGAACAAAACAATGAAGTATCCTGCTGTGGAAAATATATAATATTTACTTGTATAACTTGGATACTCAAATAAATATACATTTTTTTCGCTAATTTACAAACAACTGGGGTTAGTTACTTAGCCACCATATTGTAAAAGGAAATAATAATTTGAATATATATTTGCTAGTAAAATAAAACCGTCATATATTATCTATTTCACTTTTTCTCATATAACAATTTAATTCTCAACGAGATTTTAATATTTAAGTCAGAATTTAGAACTCCAAAATCATAAAAAATCCATTTTATTCTACACGAATTATTTTACTTGTGCAAGAAGTCTCAACCTTAAAATGGCTAAGAGCATCTCTAATGTCTTTTATATCTAATTTCATAGTTCTGTCAATTTCATTTTATCTCTTAGCTATGCAGACCTCTTTCATTTCAGCTTTCTCCAGTGTCTAAAGAAATTTGTTATAGATATAAAGAGTTATAAATGAAAGGCCGCGTAGAGAAAATAACAAACGGACAAATCAACTTGAGTCATTTATTTATTTTTTTAATGAAAATATGAATTTTTTTTTTATCAAATAGAATATATCCTGATGTAGATTGCAAAGGTCAAAATTTTTGTATGACGTGGCTCTGTTGAGAGGATAAGAAATCTAACCCTCTTCATGAAGTAATATATTTCTTTTGTAAAAGTCACCCAATTATCAAAGCCTGTTACAACTTTATCTGACCCTTGGTAAAGTATACTTTAAATTGAAGTAATAAACTGTGATAAAAATATAAGTTTCAAAATTTAAGGACCTTTTAACTAAATTTGAACAGCTTTTCTACATGACCTTCAAAAGGGAATCCTGTTCAATAATCCGTGCAAATTAATTCACATGAAACAACAGATATATACTTCTCCGTTAGTTAGAAGAAAACCCCAAACCCAGCATAGAACAGCTTCTTTTCTCATGTCAGGCAGCTTGTCAGATTCATCAGCTATGCATGAATTCCATCCGTATGCTACACAAACTAATTTGATACTTTGTTCCATACCACATAACTAGAAGAGGAATCACTGGATTCAGCGGATGTACCTTCTTATTTACATTTTAATTACATCGGTAGTAAATTTTTGAATGGAGGAAGCCCGTATTGAAATATTTAAATCAATGTAATTTCTTTTCTTTCTTTTTAAATGTATGATCAAATGACAATTACAATTAGCCCCCCATTCTCTCTGTAAAATAGTACGAGTTTAAATTCAAAGGTAGATCTAAGGTTTAATTAGAGGTGACCAAGTCATCCCAATGAATTTTAAATTAACAATTTTTTCCTTTATATTTTATAAAATTTATAAATATTTGTACTTGTTAGTCCTTATAAAATAAATTACAGTAAATTAACATATTCGGTATTTTGAATCTCAATTTTTTTTTTTTTGGGTTCTGATTTGTTTAATAAAAAATCAGGGTTTCACATCTTAGGCAACGAGTTTGTTATCAAAGCTATTGAATTAATCAACCAAAAAAAGGAAAAGGAAGCTAAGTGGGTGAACCTTCAGATACACACAAAACGGCAGAGAGATGCAGGCTAATTTTCCAAAAGAGCCCGAAATTTGGATTCATTTCATTATTTCAAAAGTTTAGGCCCATAAATCCGGCCTTATATAGAAAGACAGGCTCAATTATTTTTATAGCCCAATAAAGCTCAATACTTGTAATGAAAACGGAAAAATCCAAGTCCTTTGTATGACAAAATTGATAGCAATTTGGAATGCATAAACTTATAGTATGATTAATGAAAGTCTGAAAGT
Source organism: Carex parvula (assembly GCA_025461045.1). Lineage (NCBI taxonomy): Eukaryota > Viridiplantae > Streptophyta > Magnoliopsida > Poales > Cyperaceae > Carex > Carex parvula. Next base: position 67,491 of record JAJGRW010000205.1, on the reverse strand, counting down.
GATATCCATGATTCTCTTATCTGTGAATTATTTATCACTTCACAAATTTTTATGTTTAACGAACAGGTCACTTTTTAACAACTATTTACTCATGATAATATTATATAATTTTTTATATAAATTAGGAGCAAAAACATATTTCACGACCCATAATTGGAGCGAAAAAATATTTTCCTGTCCATATAAGAAAATGAAAAATGTGCAAGTGAAAAAATCGATAGAGATGGAATTAATATAAAAATGTCGACTAAAAATTGGAAATGAAGTTGCATTGGATGACTGAGCAATCTTGCAAGATTGGTGAAAGGAACTACCCACGCAGTAGATGTAAAAACACATCATTTTTATCGAATAAAGCGAGTCAAAATAATGACGTGATATTTACAAGGGTTTCTCCAGGGGTGAAAACGCAGTGGATAATATGATAATATTCGATTCATATTTGAAAAATTGGATATGGTTATCCGAATATCTGTATGGATATAAATATGGATATGGTTTTACATTTGAATTATTTGTATCTGAAATAAATATATACCATATAATTTAATATATATTATGAAAAAAATTATGTTATTCATGAGTAAATATAAAAATAAAAATGGATATGGATATGGTTTTACCACCTTCCGCTCCGTATCCCATTCATTTTCACCTGAGTTTCTCAGCTAAGAAAAGAAAGATGAGAAAAGCGACTATGATTGGACAAAAATAAATACAAGACGAAGAATGTAAAGAAATTACTAATAGAGATTAAACAACAATGTTAATTACGGGAAGAAGGGAAGGAGATAAAAGAGAAGAACAGTGGCTAAACCCACAACTCATAGAAGTGAAACAAAGAGGTAGGAGAAAAGATTTGACTGGAAGAGAAGGGTGAGGCCGAGGTGGCTTGTCCTACACAGCCAGAAACTTAAATCAACCATTTTGAAATGGAGTCCGATCCTCGACAGACACTATTGGCGCGTACTTGATCTGTACGGATATTAAGTTTGGTCTGGCTGGATTAATCTGAGCCGTTCATTTTTTTTAATTGGACCTCAGGTACCTAGGAAATAAATCTGCTGCGATCCTCTGGGATCGCAGGGTCCCTGCGATTCCAATCTCAACCGTTCACATGTTTCGAGATTCGTACACAAAAACTGACTTTTCCAAAAAATTATGGGTTTTTCATCGTTTGAATGGTTGGGATTAGAATCGCAGAGTCTTGCGATCCCTCAGAATCAGCAGATTCGCACCCCAGGTACCTGGTGGCACACGGACTCAAATCTCAGAATCCCAGTGAATCGCTGGAGTCAGAAAAGGCAAAGACTCGAAGAAAGGATGTCGACAATGACACTGATGTCGCATGACTCAGAACTATCAGTGAGCCGTGTAATTAACATTATACATATTTCACATTCCAACAGAATTATTCCTCAAAACAGTTATTTTTATTCAAATTAAGTCCCAAATCAGGCCTGCTTAATTTCTTAGCAAAGTACACCAGTGATCTGAAAAGGCTTAAATGTGGAGAGAATCCAACATATTATTGAGGAGTCACGACTAACAAGAGAGCACCACGGCCACGCTGGTAATATTCTATACTGTATAACTGTAAAAGTGCCAATTTACATGAGCAATAAGTGTGGCCAAGTGGAAGTATTTGCTTCTAGTTGGGTCAAACAAAATATTTTTTACAAGCCTATATATATATATACACTCTTCCAACGAGCCTTACCTATGTATGCCCATTGTTTAATTGATAGTTAAATGATATTTGTTTTGAGTAATCCAAAACTTATCTACTACGGGGGACTTTCTTCACCTTTTTTTTCATTTCCTTTGTTTTCTTTTCTTTCTGATAGCCGCTTCTGTAACATCCCTCATGTATCGGATCAGGCTTGACCTCTCTTTCATTCAAAAAAAAACTTATCTACTACGAATGCATGACGTTTCCTTTTAAAAAATAGATAATAAATTATTGTTACGTTGGATACAGATTTGCATAAACAGTGTCCAAGGTCAACACTACCAATGGTTTTGCAGAAACCTAGAAAATAAAAATATATATTTTAAAAGCCTCGGTAGTCGGTACCTAACATTTTGGCATTGATTCTACAAATGCATTTTTTTACATTTTATCTAATGTTATCAACTTGTCATTTACTGTTTGTGTATTTGGCGACAACGCAGTATGGTGGATAATTAAAGTTGTCTGATTACAGTAATAACTTTTTTTATGAGATAACAGTAATATATTTTAATTTTTTGGTTCGTTTCTTACATGCCGTGCTGGTATTTTCACATGCGTACGGATGTCTTGTACTACATTTTTTGAGATATTTTATAACAAAAAATTAAGCTCAAAAACAAAATAAACTACCATTAAAGAAGAAAAATATTTCATTTTATTCTATACATGTATCAACGACATTTTAATTTTATGGGATTGATGTTGTCATTCCTCTCAAGTCTTCTACAATTCAAGCAAAATTATAGTACCCTAATCTTAACATACAGTTATATTGAATAATATCATTAATGTAAGCAGGGCAACATATCATTACGGTAAATTGGGTCCCAATTAGTTCCTGATGTCAAAATTTAATCTCAATTTTTAATGGGCCTTAAAGTATCCGAATATTATGAGCCTAGTCAAATATTTGATAAGCCCAACTTAATGCCATGTGAGAATTTGGATGGAAACTATCAAAATCAAAAGAAAGCAGAATTAAACAAAGCTTGGAGGCTATATTAGGTGGAGAAATGTAGTGGAGGGAATATTGTCGTAGGCTTCATATTTTATTAATTTATGATTTAAGTTACACTGCTTACGGTTCAAATTACATTGGCTTAGCATTCTATGTTTTTTTTTTAATAATTGTTGGAGGTAAAGTCATCGAATATTTTTTTATTTATATAGAAATTTTCATTTGAATTTCAAATCTGGAGATATAATTGATCAAAATACAGGAATAACAAATTAACAATAGCAATCATGATATATATATATAGAGAGAGAGCAAAACTAGGCTGTGATGTGCTCACCAAGAGGAATTGGTGAGCACACCTCCAAAGTCTATCTGATTGATTTCGACTATGAATCCAAACCGTTAAAATTCATGTACTTTTGAAGGTGTGCTCACCAATTCCCTCTTGGTGAGCACATCACACTCTAGTTTTGCTTTATATATATATATATAGAGGAGGGTTCTAGTGCCTCATTTTTTCATACCTAATGTGTACCTAAAAATCTGAATCGCACATCTAATTTTTTATCTGTGGTCCTGATTGTATTTTCTCGGGACTTTTCATCTTCCAAGAAAAAGGCGCTTTATCTCTCTGTCTCCCTCCGATCTCTTTTTTTCACTGCCGCTCTCCAGTTCCCCATTATTTCTTTGTTTCGCTCTCCCCACACCACATCACTGCTGGGTCAGACCCCTCCCAAAAATGGCTGATCGCGACTCCCTCCCTCCTCCGCACGATACAGTCACAGACCTTCATCAAACATTGGATCACCGGCACCGCTCTCCTCCTGCCAGCGAGCACAGGTTGGCTCCTCCTACATCGCCGCTAACCATGGTTCCAAGTTCTGTCCAAACTTCACCGACATCTCCATTCATGGTAGCGAACTCTAAATTAAATTTATCATCCATCTTTTTTTTTTTTCAAATGATTACGGGGCTACAACAAGTTTACAACAATATTTGAAAAAGAAAAAAATATTCAGCATTATTATTCATAACAAAGAGAGTGAGGTGATGCTATTTCGTTGTTGGCATTATTAAGCACGCATTATTTGGGTATGGAAACAAAAATTTCATATTTTAGTTATATCTTAGGTGTCAACAACTTCTTTGACAAAGCTACTGCATGTAGTCACTTTAAATGTAAAAAATCTAATTAATTACCACTTTTTCCTATGATCTTGTATCAGGACGATGCTTCTACGGATGATGACATAGAGACATATATTTCTCCTGAAGATAAGAGTGGTAGTGATTTTGTCCCAAAGAAGGGTATGAAGTTTACTTCGCTTGAAAAATTTGAAAGTTTTTATCATAATTTTGCCATTTCGGAGGGATATACGGCACGGATAAAAAGGACCATTAAATTTCCGCACAGTGATCAGATTCGTTACCGTCAATATGTGTGTTCTTGTGAAGGATTCTGTAGAGAGAGAAAATCAAATGATAAAAGTGATTTAGATCAAGAAAAGGTTGGTAGAAGAACCTTAACTCGTAGATGTGGTTGTCTCGTAAGCGTAACTGTGTCAAACAAGAATGGTATATGGGTGGTAGGAAACATTAACAAGAAGCACAATCATCTTTTAGTTAGTCCCAATAGTCGGGTTTACTTAAAACAACCAGAGAGGATGCCGTCTGTGGCAAAAAGTCTAGTGGAGAAGTTTAGCGAAACAGACCTTCCTATTGGTAGAGTGCCAGATATTGTTAATTGTGATGCAAGTAGAAATGTTTTGCAAAGAGATTGTTGGAATCATAGGAGAGATCTTAGGAGGAAGAATTTAGATAGTGGAGATGCAAGTGCTGTTTTGGTTTATTGTATTGAGAAAAAAATCACAAGATCCAAATTTCTTTTATGCAATCCAAACCGATGAAGATGATAGGCTGGTAAATTTCTTTTGGATAGATTCCACCGCTCGTCAATACTATGAGCAGTTTGGCGATGTTTTGGTCTTTGATACCACTTACAAAACTAACAAGTATGGTTTACCTTTGGGAAATTTTGTTGGTGTCAATAATCATTCCCAATCCATCATGTTTGGTTTCGCATTATTGCAAAATGAGCAAGAACATACATTTGTGTGGTTGTTTGAGACTTGGCTACAGGCAGTTGGTGGTAAGACACCGATATCAATTCTTACGGATCAAGATCGTGCAATCCAAAATGCTATTGAAAAGGTGTTTCCGACTGCTACCCATAGATTCTGTCTTTGGCACATCATGACAAAGTTTCCTGAACGTTACGGTTCTCTTTACAAGGATAACTCACCATTCAAGCATGATTTGAATAATTGTTTGCATAAATCAATCACTACTGAACAATTTGACAATGAATGGAAGAAGATTATGGAAGACTACGAGCTTGTGGAGGATGAGTGGTTGAATAAGTTGTTTGAAATTCGGCAATCATGGGTTCCTGTTTACAACCGTACCATATTTTATGCCGGTATGAATACCACCCAAAGATGTGAGAGCATACACTCTTTTTTTGATTCATTTCTTAACAAAGGGACCACTTTGCGAGAATTTGTGATCAAGTACGAGCATGCTCTTGAGCATCGCTATAGAGCGGAACATGCAGAGCGGTTTGCATCAATATACAAAAAACCAATTTTGAGCAGTAAATCTCCTCTTGAAGAGCACGCCGCTGATGTGTACACAAGAAACATCTTCAACCATTTCCAAGAAGAGCTCAAGGAAAGCCTTCAGTTGATGAAAAAGAAGTTGGATAAAAGTGGATATCCACGCAAGTATAAGGTATCAAATTTTCATAATCCTAATGAGGCTTTTGTTGTAAATATGAATGTTGAGTCGTGGGACGTTTCGAATGCTGAGTCGTGGGATGTTTCTTGTGAGTGTCACTTATTTGAATTCAAAGGCATATTGTGTCGTCATATATTAGCAATTTTTCATAAAAAAGATGTTGCAAGAATTCCTCCACAATATATCTTACCACGGTGGACAAAGAAGGCAGCAGAGGAAATCTTCATTCCTCTTTTTAAGAAGGTAGGAGACAAATCTTCAATGGTTCGTGATTTAAAATTTAATAATATGATGAGCAAATTGAGGCCACATTTGCACGTGAGCAGCAAGGCTTTTGACATGATAATGGATGGCTTAGATGAGACATTTAGAAGGGTTTGCAAATTGGAGGAAAACCAAGAAGGAAATGATGGTGCAGTAGTAACTGTTGATCGTGTTGAAAACGAGGTTGAACACCCCTCGCTTGCCAATCCGGCCATCACAATAACAAAGGGACGTAGAAAGGGTGGTAGTGAGTCAAAGAATGGACGCTTCAAAGGTGGTTTCGAGGTGCGTATGGAAAACTCAAAAAAGCCGAAACGACAGTGCAAAAATTGTGGTCAATATGGCCACTACTCTTCAACTTGCGAGCGAAGAAAACGGGCCGATGTGATGGATGATGCACCAACTGAAGACTAGATTCAGTATCATGCAAGTTATGCTTTTCTGTTTTTGATTTATTAATACAGTGATACAAAGCATATTTTGATTTAGTAATACTAGGGGAATTTTTGTAAAGTGACGCATGACATATGTGCTTTTTTGTTGGTATTGATCATACTTTACTGGTGCTTTACTTGTTTTACTCTTTAACTTTTATTTGTGCATACCTCACTGTTTGTGATAAGTTCTTTGATCTCAGTTTAGCTTCTGTTTTACTCTTTAACTTTTCAGCATTTTGATTAAAATTATGATACTGTTCAGGGTCTGTTTTATAAGTTTCTAGTTTTCTGTACAGTTGGAGCAATTCTGCATCATTTAAGGGTCTTTTCTGTTAATTTCCAGCATTCAATACTACCTTGAATGGATTCTGGTAAATGTCAGGGTCTAAAATGCAAAAATACGTTTCTGACAGGATTTGAGGACTACACTGTGACATAAAATAAGTTAGTTTAGAAAACAATCCCTGGCAGGGACCTTTTTGTGACAGGATGTAGAAATTTGTATGAAGAGCTTTCTCCTCATGAGAATTTCATGAAAATACTAGATTAAAAATGTATAAAATATTTGTAATCGTGTGGAATAGTAAAATTTATGAATCTCATGAGAATTTCAACTGTTGCTGTTAATTATGAATTAAAAATTAATTTCACTAAGAGTGACATTATCACTTTAAATAGTAGGATGAATTCTTCAAGATTTTACTTGCATGAATAATTTATACGGTCAACCTAACCAAGGAAAAGAGTAAATATTTGAAGAATTTTCTATTATGAGATGCATCTCCATTGAAGAGACGTATACTCCGACCGCAGGTACCAGACCCATTCAACCAAAAATCACAATATATTAAACAAGTAATAATTAACACCAGCAGTGATGTGGTGTGGGGAGAGCGAAACAAAGAAATAATGGGGAACTGGAGAGCGGCAGTGAAAAAAAGAGATCGGAGGGAGACAGAGAGATAAAGCGCCTTTTTCTAGGAAGATGAAAAGTCCCGAGAAAATACAATTCGGACCACAGATCAAAAATTAGATGTGCGATTCAGATTTTTAGGTACACATTAGGTATGAAAAAATGAGGCACTGGAACCCTCCTCATATATATATATTGACTTGTCGATAAAAGAAAAGAGTTTTATATAACTTAATATTTACAATATTATTTCTGTTTGATTACAAATTTACAATACTAGATGGTTGATCTAATTAATTAATTAATAGTCCATTATAAACCGCTCACTTGGCGGGTTAACGAACTTGTGCATAGTTTATCCCACTTATCCGGTACCGTTATTTATAATCATAATCTCATTTTTAATATATACATATTTAAGGCCTACCACAACCACTACCAGCCAATAGCACTCTTCGGTAGCGACGTACTTCCCTAGAGAATCCAAATTCTCTCTGTTCTTTTTCTTCATTTTTTTTTTTTTAATTAATGCAATCCAAATTCTCAAGTCTCAAGTCTCAACTGAGAGTTGAAGCAAAGGATGTCAACGGTACCCGTATTGGAAATGCAGCCCATGGGCCTTGTAAATTAAAAAAATATTAAAGCATTGGAGTCGAGAAGGTCAGCGGGCAGAGAGAACTTTGCTGCCCGAGTCTTCTGATGCTCAACTCGTATCTTTTAAGCTTACGCTATAAACTTGACTTTAGCAATTGAATTTTTTTCTTCGGATTCAGTGCTTATGATTTAATTAATTCTAAATTAAGGTGGCGGTGAGTTGTTACATGTCCATGATTGAAGGAGCTAATTTAGACTAGGCAGGCTACTTTGCCTTAATTTGTCTTACATACTAGCTACACTGCAGTTAATTAACTAACACGAGTAGCATCTGCATCTGCATCTGTACAGATTACTTAATTCATTGTCAGATATATGGAGCAACTTTGTCAAATCAAATTTGATACGATTTCGGTGAATTGAATATATAAGGAAAGGCATGTGATCAATTTTTTCTTTAAAATAATTGTTGTGACGTGAAGCGATTTGAATTGTTGTGCCAAATCTTAGGTAATTTAAATTTCAGAACTCAAATCACTTGATATTTTAACATACGGCATAGATATAATTAAAAAAAATTATTTTCTTCCGAAATTACACCAATATTAACTTACATGATAATTATGTTCAATTAATTAGATCAAAGTTTATGCGGTTTTAACATCAGGCAATAGTACGACGAATATACAAGCCAATAAAGGAAAACCATGAATGCTTCCTGAAAATAGATACACGATTGACACTGACTAGCGGAGTACAATAATTTTGATATCTGAACCTTTCACGGAAAAAAAAAAGAAATGCGAAGAAATCAAAGCATGCGGTATCGAATTCTTCCACGTGACATTGATTATCCCCCATTTATTAGCTTAGCTGTTAATCCTAGTAATCCATTCATAGTCAATGCTAACTTTCATCACTCCTTTGACAACAATACAGGAGCATCATTCCGGTATTAGACTGTTAGTGTACAGTTCAAGTTTCTCCTAAATTTTTTTAGTTAGCATTTGAAAATAAATTTAAAAAAAATCAAAAGTTAGCAGTGTATTGGAAAAAAAAAATTCAATTTAGTTAGCAGGGCAGAACTAGACTTCAGAATTATGTGAGTCAAACACACAATGAGAGTCAATCATATAAAATTTTTATGTTAAAAATGAAAGTCAATTTTACAGTACTTGTGACATTTTACTTAAATTATATAAAATCATACATAAATACAAGAATTTTTTTGAAAAATGATCTGTCCTGGTAGTTAGGACTCAGACTATGTTCAAGTCTCGCCCCTAAGCAGCACGCAAACATTGTTTGCGTACCCTCAGAAGAGTAAAATCCAAAAAAGATATTCACAATAAAATTTAAAAACAGTACACAGACATATTATGTGTTCTGCCTAAGAGCAACATGCAGATATAATCTAAATACCAGCTAATTAACATTGAAAAAAAATTTAATAAAGTTAAGATAAAGTTAGATTAATATTCACAAATAATTTTTTATTCAAGTTTCAGTACCTAAAACTTCTGACACAACGGTATTGTCTTTATCAATCGTTAGATCAAATGCTAATTTCTATATTCTTCCGATCACTCTTATTTTTTTTTTTTATTCTACTCTTTTTAAACTATTGTGTGGACGGTAATAATCAGTCTTAAAAATACTCTTTTAAAATCCCACTGACAAAATCAACGGCAATAATTTTGAAAAACTCAAAAATTTCGTCATCGTTTATATTCATTGCAAACTTGAGGACTAATATGAAAATTCTATGCATTCCCATGTCGCTTTCCGTTGTTGGTGTTTTGCGGTAACCTTCACCTTATTGATTAGAAGAAATAAATACAAATAAATATATTGTATTGAAAAGGCCCTTATCAATTCAGTACCATATAATCACAACATGCATGTACCTTTCCGTTTTTACTTGTTCAATTTAGTTTTTAATCCCATTAACACTGCTCTTAATTTGCTCCTATAATTTTGTTTCTAATCATAAGTGCTACAATGAACTCCCTCTCCTCCTTTCATTCTTTTAGTCGGTTTTGGTGACTGACTTTATTAAAAACAGGCCATTAACTCGCCACTTAAATTCTCTCCTTATCTTAATTTGATTCTGATAATGTTAACAAGAGATTAGAGTTGGGGTTGACTCTCCTTTCTGTTTTGTACCCAAATAAAAGAATTAAGTTTCTTGATTCCCCGCCGCCCCCCCCCCCCCCCCCCCCCCCCCCCCCCCCCCCCACAAAAAAAAAATATTTTTTTTTAATTCAATTGTTGGGTACTGCAGAGTTATCATTAGTCGCTTCTATATATGGTCGTACCTAAGAAGTGAAATTTCGGATTATTTTGGTTGCGGTTTCAAATTTTACACAATAGAGACGGAATACGTTCAAGGACAATGTTTCACATGATCCAAATAACTTTATTTCAATTGCATTTATTTTAATTAAATTCTTGACTATCAAAAAAATTTTACCCTGATAGAAATTTGAAAAATTAAACAGATTAGACGGCCCTCCATCTTTCTCTAAAAATCAAATCATTACCTTATGTAGACAAATATTAATAAGTAGATCTTATATAAGCAAAATCGAGCAAAGTTATGACTCTAGCATATATATAAAGTCTACATAGGTGGAATAAGTTTGTCTCAATTGATCCGCGAGGATAAAAGTGCGTCACTATTGCAATAGTAAAAGCATACGTTTTGGTGGTATTCCTAGTTTATATGAAAATTTGTATTATTTTTGTGTTGTTGTTGGACATATTTGTATTTATTGGCACTGTTTTTTTAGCAAAGTTGGAGGTTAAGTCATCTAATTATTTTAATATCCATAAAAGATTTTTCATCCGAATTTCGAACCTACAACCTTCCACACGTAGAGCATTGTCTTAGCCACTAGATCGAAGGTTGGTTCTCTACTTATTGGCACTGTTATTGTTGTCTTTTTTTTTATATTATTGCTGATGTTGGTGTTGTTATTGTTGTTGTTATTATCTCCTCGTTAGCTACATAAAAAAAAAAGATGATGAAATAGAAATTTAATGTGGATATTATAGTTGACAAGAAATAACTCGTGAATAGTAATACTATTCCAACCACAACTTTTTTGGGGAAATTTCAACCACAGCTTAAATTTGCATAATGAATATGTTATTTATGTTGTTTGCAAAACTAGTTTGAAGAGCTTGTTTGCATAATTTCTTAATAAGTACATTGCCAAATTTGATATTTAATTATAAAAATTACAAGTACGTTGTAGGGATACTGAAAAATGTGAGGTTCAAAAATATATAACTGTACAGTCATTAGAAAATACAAACAGGGTTGATTGCAAACTGAAAAATGGAGCTCAATCTTATTTTTCCTTTTTATTTTCTTTAGGATGAGAGTTCATAGTTATACCGAGTTATTTTTTTTTTTTTGTTTAGGTGGAAACACTTCTTGATATTTCTGTAAAATCTCCAAATTAATACAACTGAATTTAAAAGGAAATGTGTGGAATTTATTTATTTATTTAGAAATAAACAAATGGATTTAAACAAAACAAGCACCTTGGGCACTGCCTCGGTAGAGCTGTTTTTCAAAATTCCAGTTAATCAAATGTGTGGAGAGTTTAGATTTAAGGTTCATGGGGTAATGGTGTTTCCACAACCCACCGAGGAAGTGCTTTGGTGGAGCTATTTTTCAAAATTCCAGCATTCAAGGTGCTTGTTTCGTTTAAATCTATTTATTTATTTCTAGATAAATAAATAAATCATTGTGTGGCTGTGGCGTGACCCTTATATATATATTTCTCAAAATAAGAAAATATATTAAAAGCTATGTCCAAAACACCAAGGTCATGATTATTTACTTAAAAAATACATTAATTGATAACAAGATTCTTATTCTCTCCTTATAATTTATATTGTAAGTTAAACTTGCATAAGTAGTTGAGTAGAGCAGAGTTATGACTATAACTTATGAAGTATACACAAGTAAAATAAATTATTTCTCATTCCATTCTTTGATGAGATCCGCAATTATATAAAAAATTTCATTAGTTGTTGTACTTGTAAATAGATAGGTAGAGGAAAAGACAATCTGTAATTACATAGATTTTTCAAATTGACCCTTAAAATATTAAATATCATATTTGGTTCAAAATATATAATATAATGATCATATCAAATGAGGATGGTTAGTACATAATATATAATAATCAATCAATCGGAGATTATGAGCAAATATATTTAAACGGAAATTTTGAGTTTTCTAAATTTAAGTTTTAACAAGATATAATATTATAGCATAAATAAAAGCAAAATTTTACAGATGGAACTATAAATGCTGATTTATATACAAATGTATTTTTTTATAACAATTATTAAGATTACTAAATTGTAAGTGTTAATAGAACATGATTTGTTTATAATATAAACAAAGTCGTGTATGTGATGTACAATTAAAAGAGCTTGGCTTCTTTCCAGTTGTTCAGAATTGACCTTTCTTTTAATTTTTTTCTTTTTTTTTTGTCGAATGCTTTAATTAGATTACACCATATCAAAATAGATATTGTCCAAGCTACATGAAAAACGCTGGGTTGAGCCAAAAAAACCACTCTCCAAGTGGAAAATTTATAATGGTATATATTCTCACAATTAAATTATAAATGTATTTATATACATAAAAAAATTCTGATGTAAAATCGAAGACAAGCTGGATCCCCCATAAGATGTTAATTAAACCATTCTTTCTTGTTATTTTATTTTGCTGAGGAGGTTAGTCAAACCGTAAGAGGCGATTATATAAGCTATTAACCTTATTATATTGTTGGTATTGTTGGGGAAATTAATACAGTTGGACCCTTTCTGGAGAAACGCCAAAGAAGTAGCGAACTATGCTTCTTTCTCATATTTGTTGTTGCAGCATTAATATAGTGAGTTATATATACAATGGACGGAGATTTTCTTTTTCTTTTTTTTTTTTTGAAAAAATGATGGATCAAGTCTTCAAATTTCATATTCATGTTTAGAGGCGGAGTAGACTTTCAAACTATTGGGAGTTAAAATATGAATGGAAATCAATCATATAAAATTTTCAATGGCCAAATGGGGCTCAATTTTACAATATTCGTAGTATTTTACTCGAAACTATATCGAAAATTATGTATAAGTACAAATTTTTTTAAAATAAATAGGGGTCAATTGATTACATAGCTTGAATATACCTTCGGCCCTGCTCATGTTATTATAATAAAAGATTTTCTTCATCGGTGTTTCGAACCTATGACCTCCACATCAGAGACCACGTGTTTTTGTCACTAAACTAAAGACTAGTTTTTTCATATCATTTTAGTTAATGAGGTAGAATACTTCAAATTGAACTAAAATTAATTTGATGTCTATTTAGAATATGGAGGGTCTGTTTTGAGATTTGTGACAGCTTGAAGTGAACGATTCAAATGTCATCTTGCACAGTCAGTTATTGCATTGGATTTGATTCATGGAGACTTACAGTTGGACGCTTTCCACTTTTCATGCAAAAATTTCAAAATTTCAAATATATTTAGTATAAAGTCAAGCGGTCAAAATTAGAAGGTTTATAAATTAATTTTAATGCAGTTATTTTTGAACTTTTTTACCGCTTGACTCTATACAAAATCAATTTTAAATTTTAAATTTTAAATTTTTTGCATGTAGACGCATCACTCGTAAGGTAGAAGGATTTCAACGGTTTGGATGCGTCGTTTGCAGTCAATCCGATAGGTTATAGAGTTAAGTTTACGAAGGAAATTAGTGAACTAGGAACATCCTAATTTTACTCTTCTCATCTACAATATAAATTAATTAATTTTATTTATTAGCTTGAGCACTTGAGAGTAGGTCCGATGGGCATTGGACCTACTTTAGTTTGATGGGTTTAATCACCGTCAATTTGCTTTAAGATTCGTGCAAAATGCTTTAAACTTCGTGCGCACAAATCTTAAGTTGGATCGGATGGTCATCATGCTCGTTAAACCTGAAAGTAGATCCGATGGGCATCGGACCTACTCCGTTCTCCAGCATGAGATGGATAATTTCTCTACTAGCATAGTGACTTGCTACATGCATTACAACATTGGATTGCAACAGAAAAAAAGTTTGTTTTCCAGATTTTTCTTCATTCAATGGGATTATGCCAAGACGGGAAACACAATTTTTCGTGAAAGCTACAATACAGACTGTGGTCCATGTACACCTATATGGCGTGGAGCATGCTGAATGGTAACACGTAGGCCCATATCAAACTAGGGCCTTTTGGGCTAACTGAGATTAAACAGGAATCCCTAGTCTATTGATTGAGGAAGTATTAATTTATTTTTTTCGTGTTTCAATTATGTCTATATTATTATTTTTATTTTGAAAGTCGAAACAGTTAATATGGACAGTTTAATATGAACTTCATACTATAATGTGCTTGGTGACCAAATTTTTTATTTTATAGATTTTATCTATTAACTTGTTAGATTGGTACAATATCACATTTTTTGGATGGTTCAAATCTTATGAAAAACAGTTATTTCGTATCTATTTAAGCACATTTTAATATAAAATTTACAAAAAAATATAAATTTAGTCTCTAAGTATATTTTAATATGGAGATCATGTTGATTGGTACATATTGACTATTTACACTTTAAAAATACAAATAAGAATGTAATATATGATTGGAAAACAAAAATAATGAGACATTTTAACTCTATTCTTCATGGACGAAGCGTACCTTTACTTGTTTATGTGTTATAATGAATTAATAATTGGACAAAAAACAATAAGACATTTTATCCACGCTAGTTCATACACACAACTGAACCTAATATTATAAATTTAATTTAAAAGGTATTTCAATGCGTACCGGCTGATATTAACCCCGGGTCCTGTTTAGGGTATTAATTTGGTTCATATAATTTGATTTCAAGGGGATCAGGTTTTTGCTAAATGTCCGAATTTTGATTAAGAAACAATGAAAAATCCACGATTAACCATTATTAGCAATCTGTAATATCTAAATTAAAATACGATCAACTATCTTAGAAATTTCTTTACTAGCAAAACATAATTCATAACATGCTTTCTAGTGGATTTTGAAACTTCTTTCATTTATTTCATAATAAAAATTTAAAAAAATTGTGCACACCTCACTACTACAAAAATAGTCATTGTACACTGCACATTGTACACGGATTTGGCAATTTTATTAAAAACAATGTACCAAATATGATTTTTTACTTGTTCAAAATATCTGCACGATTTCTACACGGATAATTAGTTAATAATCAGTGTAGCATTATTAGAGAGAGCTACACGGTTTATTAGAAACCAAAAATCCGTGTGTAAAGAGGTCCGTGTGCAAATAATTGAGAGAGCTACACGGACTTTTAATACAAAGCCGTGTAGGAAATACACACGGATTTTTGATAATATATCCGTGTAGAAATAGTAGAATTGTACACGGATTTATAACTAAATAGCCGTGTATGTTTAGTTGGAGAGCTACACGGATTTATAACTAAATAGCCGTGTATAAAAGTGTAGGGTTTTAATGTCTTCCCCTTCCAGCGCCGTTTTGATCAAGTCTTTTAGTACATCTCTCTGAACTGAGCTTTTTCCTATTAGATTTCTGCGAATTGATCGAGACCAGCAGCTGAGATCTGAGATAATAAGCGGTATGTACTTCATATTAATTTCCTATGATTGCAATTGATCTGTTCTATACTTTACTCATGATGTTTAACCAAGTCCTACGCATGCTTCACAAAAAAAGGGCATAACTTTTGATCCGTCCGTTATCTCTCTGAACTGAGCTTTTTCCTATCAGATCTGCGAATTGATCGAGGCCAGCAGCTGAGATCTGAGATAATAAGCGGTATGTACTTCATATTAATTTTCTATGATTGCAACTGATCTGTTCTATGCTTTACTCATGATGTTTAATCAAGTCCTGCGCATGCTTCACAAAAAAGGGCATAACTTTTGATCCGTCCGTCGGATCGGGCTGAAATTTGACATGAGCTCCGCAGCCCCAAAACCAAGCTAACTTACTTTCCAGCCCGATCCGACCGTCGGATAGAGAGTTTTTGAACTTTCTTTACAATCTCAGAGTTTTTAGGGTCTTTTCGTGCATCATTTACTGTTTTGACTTTGCACGATTAAAGTTTACTGGTTTAGGGTTAATTGTTTGAAATTTGGGCATAAAAGTAATTGTTCTGTGACTGATTGTTTTGCATAAAGTATGTGTTAATCACCAAAGTGGAGGTCCCCTTATATAAGTCATTTATGCACATGAGATTTATGATTTTGTTAATCACCAAAGTGGTCAAAATCAGAATAATCATTTAGTGCATAAGTGACATAATGATTATTGATAGAAATACTAACTATTATCAAATTATAATTTTGTAGAATGTGACAAACCAACCGCATTACACCAAGGATCAGATCGACGATGTGCGGTGCATGTGGGCAAGGTGGTTTACCATGGAATTTTGTAATCCTCGATATGGATTTGCATAGATTTGTAATAAAAATATGTTTCGAATGAATTTATTGCTATATGAATTTTGTATAAATTTAGTATATGAATTTCTTGCTAATTAATCTGTTTCGAATGAATTTATTGCTATATGGAATTTTGTATAATTTCTGTCGCAAAAAATTGGCTAGCAAAGCTGGAGGCTAGCCCAAAAAAAAAATATACAACAAAAAAAATTAGCTATTATACACGGATATTTCACAATCGTCCGTGTACGATAGAAAAAACAAAAAAAAATTAGCTATTGCACACGGATATTTAACAAATGTCCGTGTATAATAGCTAAGAGAGCTACACGGACATTTAATACAAATCCGTGTGCAATAGTAATCATACACGGATATTTTAGAAAAATCCGTGTATGATAGCCTTGCTGGAGGCGAAATACAACAAAATCTTCAATTATTTGTACACGGATATTTACCAAACGTCCGTGTATAATAGCTAAGAGAGCTACACGGACTTTTAATAAAAAGCCGTGTAGAAAGAGTAATCGTACACGGTTAATAAAGGGAATATCCGTGTAGCTCGGTACTTGGAGAGCGACACCGGCAGGTCTTTGTACACGGTTAATTAGGGGATATCCGTGTAGAAATCATTATATCACATACGGTTAAATATCCGTGTGTAGTTTCTGACCTATTCATACACCCTGAATTTAAACACGGCAAGAAATCCGTGTAGCTCTTCCATTAATGTCCGTGTGCAATCTCTTTTTCTGTAGTAGTGCCTGTAGAAGATAAAATGGGAAGAAAAAGGAAGAGCACAATTTGAAAGTGTTCACACATGCGTAGTTACCTCTGGCAACACATTTTAGAAGCCGATCATACGATATATTTTAACCCTAGAATACTATTTTCTTTGTAATAGTTAAGTTTGCTGTACTTGAATTTCATTAGTTGCCTGGACTTCAATCCTATCATTCATTCATTAAAATCCATTCTCTTTAATTTTCGTAGAGATCCATCTCATTAATATGTTATGCCAAATGCATGGATTAAAAACAATTAAATCAAATTAAAATCTAAATTAGCTCGTTTGAGTGAGTCCCATCAAAAGGAGTTCTGACGAGCAAGCCCAATTATGACTGACAGGTGGCAGCAATCAGCACCATTCCTTGCTTGTCCTTCCTGGTTCTTACCATGAGCAAGCTTAGCGAGGACTGAGGAGGGGAATAAGTTAGCGGTACCGGGTTATAACCGACACGTGGCAGTCATGCGAAAGCGGTATGAAAGCTACTGCCACGTGCTTTTCTGCACCCATGTCAGAGGCCGAAGGTGGAGCAGGACCCATTCTATGATTCTAATCCCCATAAAAAGCCCCCTCAGAAGTTTCCAACCGACACCTTCACATTTCCATATCTCTTCTAATTTACTGTAGCACTTTCAACGAATCCCAGGACGCTCAATATTAAATGACGCCATGTCAAACAGTTTTGCACAGACAAGGAGCGGCTATAATGGTTCCATCACACATTCACACTATGACAGTGATCAGTGGTGTAAAATAAGTGAGTTGTAATAATGTATAATGTGCATATATTATATACAATATAGGAGTAGAACTAGGGTGCTCCTAAGCTCACCAAGCCCTTCGTGAGCGCGACTCTAAAACCTATCGAATTGACTTCAAACGACATTTTCAAACCGTTAGATGTTCAATCTATATTAAAATGTGCTTGGAAACCAAATTTTACATTTTTTGAAATTTTTTTACTATTTATTAAGATGGTTTGAAAATCGCTGTTTTTATTAAAATTCTGCACCATTGAAAAACAGCGATTTTCAAACCATCTTAATAAATAGTAAAAAAATTTCAAAAAATGTAAAATTTGGTCTCCAAGCACATTTTAATATAGATTGAACATCTAACGGTTTGAAAATGTCGTTTGAAGTTAATTCGATAGGTTTTAGAGTCGCGCTCACGGAAGGGCTTGGTGAGCTTAGGAGCACCCTAGTTCTACTCATACAATATATATCAGATAAATTAATTAATAATTATGCATAAAATATTTAGTATTTAATGTGGATATATTATGAACGAAATATATAAAATAAAGGAAGTAACAAGAATAAATAAAATGTTTAGTGTATTTAATGTGGATATTATAGACGATATAAATCAAATAAATAAATTGATGTCAGATGGGCAAAACTCAAATAATAATATAAAATTCTCTATAGCCTTCATATATGTACGTATGAGAAAGAATGACATTTAAATTTTATTTTAAAAGAATTTGAGACCTTGAATTGTTCAAAACAAGAGCATTCTGATTTCATTGATCAAAATTGGATGAATTGTGTATATAATCATTTTTTACTTCGTCAAGAAAATAGAATAACTGTGAATACTTTTGAAATCGGAATCCGCATTCGCTACATTAATGTATTGTTTGAGTTAATTTATGAACTGTAAGATCATAATTCAGTCCACGCCTATAACGCACGAAGCAGAGCCCTTTAATATTAGTGCGGATTTAAAACGGACGGTCCATGTCTTAATTCAAAATCTGAGTTAACTCAGAGGATACGAATTCTTGAAATCGTAGGTTTATTATGTGGAAAATAAGAACAAATCAATTTAAGATTTACCATGATTTGTATAGACGAATGCCTTATTATAATGTTTTTTTTTTTTTGGCTTTTCTCGCGCTCCGTATAAATCTACTTACGGTTTACTTTATTTATATGCACTGTT
Organism: Carex parvula; assembly: GCA_025461045.1. Lineage (NCBI taxonomy): Eukaryota > Viridiplantae > Streptophyta > Magnoliopsida > Poales > Cyperaceae > Carex > Carex parvula. The sequence continues at coordinate 48,540 of JAJGRW010000205.1, read as the reverse complement.
GGGAATTCCGTTATATGCTAAAAAAATTAGAAATTTTACGTCAATTTACAAATTTTACATCACAATTTGATCATTTGAATTTTTTTTTCCTGTATATAATTTTGCGTACTGTTTAGTACTTATTGTAGATATGAATTGTTATACTGACCTAAAAATGAGAAAATATCAATTTTTTTCGTGTTTTTGGTCTGGCCCACGGATTTATTACACATAAAACATCTACTTAAAACGGGAAATTTTTTCGGAGCATATGCTTACATGATCTTTTGATTGGACACAACCTGTTAATTTACAGGTGAAGCTTTTAAGTTCCACCATATCAGCAGAATTAGTCAGATTTTTTTAGACGTTGAATCTTATACTATCCTAAGATATTTTATTGTTAATTTCCCGATTTAAAGTTAGCAAATACCGAAATGCAATGAGACTAAACAATCCTCCCGAAAATAACCACTATTATTAAATTGTTACTCTAATTTATTAATTGGATCGGATAATGTAAATAAATTCGTGCTGGTTTAAGTATCAATTATTGATTTAATAGTTAAAGTAATGTCAATCACAGTATGAGGGTCAAATTTGAAATCCGATTAGAGGATTTTTATGTATATTTAAAATTAGAGAGTATTGACATTTATCTTTATCTACGAAAAAAATTTAGTTCCATTTTAATTTTCCTCTCAATATCATATCCCAAGAAACAAGTACTTGACATTTGGAACATTTTGTAATGGAAGTTGAATTAATAATTCTAATCTATATATGGAAAATCTCATTTCGATGAACTTCATTCATAAATAGAGGTTGATAAGACTTAATTTACGATAGACAGTCCCATAAAATGCTGACAAAAAAATTATTAAAAAAGGCGTCTTAATCTGCAATATAAAATCAGTGTTCGAAAAGATTTAAGTCAAAAGAATAACACCAAAAAAAGTTTTACCGAATGATGTCATCGTATATAGAAAACAAGATCCAACGAGTCTCCTTCACTTTTCAATTGTCGGTTTTGCTAACGAAAATCTACTTCTAAATTGACATATCAGAAAGGAGGAGAGCATCATCTGCTTCACCTTTGTGGGTATAGATCTGTATAAAATTTCTTTTTCATCGGCTAAACTTAATAAGTGTATGGGTAAAGACTATTTCACACAAGCTATCTTCTACGGTCATTGCAGAAATAAAATTATATATATTTATACCTATATGAGATCAAGCACGATAAGATAAATTGAATTTATGGTCTAAATATAGATATGAGATATAATCCAAAATTTAATTTAATTTTCATATATTTTCCAAATACCGACTTTTGAATTTAAATTCCTACCAGACAGTAAAAATCAGAGTTTAAATTTAATAATTATCTTGTCTATTTTATTAATTTTGTACTTTTTCAGTACAACTTAGAGTCGTATAAAATTGAATTGCATACACATTTACATATATGTGTAAAAATAATATAGTTTTTTTAAGGATTCAATTGAAAATGCACATGAAAATAGTTTATCGAACAAAATAAATATGTTTTATTCAATTTTTATGGTATCCATTGGTACCTTTAAATTTGGGTGAGATAAGTATGGGTCCCCTCCCCTCGGATCCCACGGTAAAATATCCGAATTGTCCAGACAATTTTCATTTAAGTTGCTCGCTTCTAACCCCCAATAAATTAAATAAAAATAAATAAAACCTAATCGAAAATATGACAACTAATAAAATAAACAGAGCTAGGATGGGGCCCACAATGTCAATGGCAGCGCGTGCTCTTATCTTGTTAAAGGTCTCATTAAGGAGACAAAGCTGGCTTTTTTGAAGGTTAATAATTGAAACAATATAAGCAAGCAAGCAACTCCACAGGTTCAGTCACGTGCGTGCAACAGTGCGCACGAGAGGGCACGTGACTCGTTGATTCCGGGCCCCCGCTCCTCGGGATCTTCACCCCCCGTCACGTGATTCGATGCCCCCCGCTCACAGACTGAATATATCCTCTGCAATTTTATTCCCCATCGCACCAACGAAATCATACTTCTTTTTTCTTTCACAACATCTTGCCATCTTGGTATTGGTAGGATATATATACTGCGGGAGCGGGACTAGCCTAGGAATCTCAATTCTCAAAACAGGAGATTAAAGAACAATAAACAATGGATATCTAATTCCTATTCAATTTTTAAGAATTAAATTCACAAATTATGTAATTTGAGATTCGATAAATCGGAGGAATTGGAGAGGACAAGGGCTAACCTGCTGCTCTGCCGAGAATTCTAAAATACCATTTATTTATGATAGCATTAGCATTTGTCAAAAGTTCGTAATTTAATCGCCTACTGTACGATAATTCTGTCGTAAGTTTGTCAAAGTCGGATTTAAAAGTTAGCCATGTGCTGGAGCAAAATAAATTTTCTGATGTGAATTCCCCCTACTTTATTGCATCAATTACTCAAGAAGTTGCAACCCCTTTTATGTTGTCAACATTAACAAATATGATTATCATGGGACTTTTGGTTTTACTAGAATTACCGGATTTTACTCCGCAAAAAAATTATATTGACAACAATTATATTTTAAAAGGAGATAATTTTATAAAATTGCTTTTATATTCAGTAAAATGTTGGAGAAAATAATTTTGTTTCAAAATATTAAAAACGTATATAATAATAGAGGAGGATTCCAATACTCATACCTTTCATACCTCATCATACCTCATATTTAATATCTTCATTTTTAAAGTTCAAAACGTCGATCCGAACCGCTCAACATGATATCCATACTAAAATATGCCTAGGGATGAAATTTTATAATTTTTTGAAATTTTTTACTATTTTTTAAGATATGTATAAAATCATTGTTTTCGGACTGTTAAAAAAATATTTCTCAAGTGATTTTGCATCATAGGTATGTCAAAGATACTTTTTAAACTAAAAAGAGGGAAATAAAAAATATGAGTTATCTAATAAAAAATAATAAATAAAAGACAAGCCGAATTAATGAGAACACATGATGTGCCGTGACTACAAAGTTTGAAACTTAACCCTCTATATTTATTTATTATTATAAATTTGAGAGTCTGGTAATTAAATACATCTAATTAAGTTGACAGAAATTTCAGCAAGTAAAAGATTAATGGCAAACATTCATGTATTATGGAGCAAATATTGTCATATAGTTGTGTATTTTAAATGTCATTAGTGGCGTTACTACGAAAATACATTAATTAGTTTTTGATGTTATAACAACTAGAATTTTAATTTTTGTGCATATATTGATGCTCCAATATTGTAATTGAACTCTTATTTGGCAAATTTCACTATTACAAACATTTAATTAGTCAATTTTTTTTCTTACAATTTCGAATTTAACTTATCCTCTCCGGTACCATAAAAGATTCCCTCCACTTTACAGTTGAGATTAACTCCCGGCCGGTTTGGAATTCGGGCTGACAGAGGGGGTAGTATTATTGGGCTTTGAGATTCGTGCCAGGTTAAAAAGAACGGTCCAGATCAAGTAATTGTAAAAGATTCCTATTACGGTACCAGGGGTGATATGAATTCGGGCGGAAGTAGGTATAGGGAAAGAGTGCTAGCTCTCCCTATAATTTTAATTTTTTCCAATTTTGTGGTCGGAATATTCAAATTTATGCAATATATATAATTAGCTTCTCTCATAAAACAAAATTACATAATACTTATTCATTTAGTACCTTCAACCATAATTATTTGATTTTGTCGCACGCATGTGTGTGATAATTAGTTCAATAATAGCGATTAGGACATTTTCCTAGCTAACTGATAAAAAAACCTTAATTAAACCTATATACCACATAAAGAAAAATGTCCGTCGGTAGCCCTATCTAATAATAGTTGCTCAATGTGTTGTACACTTGTACTTATCCATCAGAGAGTGTATCAATCCTAGAAGTCCAGTTTAAGATGAACGGATGAGATTAACTGAATTTAAAAAGGATAACGGGGTTTCATGATATTGTTTTGGCAAAGTAATAATATTATTTTTATTGGAGGATTTTGGAGTGGTCCTAGACCGTACAACTGGCGGCCCGATGCGTCTACGAGCTATGAGAGGGTAAAATGTGGGGCCCGCTCTACCAGTGGTAGGCGCTCAAGTCCCATTTGCATCATTTATTGGCGAAAGTTTCTCAGGATGCTGTTATTATATCTGTGTAAACTTTCGTGTGGTATATGGGTCGTTTAAAGTGAAAACCTGACTGGGTGGATAGATACAGGAAGTAAATTGAACATAATCAAGAAAATATTTTATGTCTTGAAATATTTACATACAAAATGTCATTTATGAAATTAATATTAAATTTTATCAAATTTGAACTGACATTCTAAAACAGAATAGCTAGAGTTTCTTAATTTATTATTGGCCCCGAAATTTTTATTTTTAACATTTTAAATAAATTAATTAATAAAATAACCATCGTTTCTGGTCAATTCTATATTTAACACGGCCGCAGAACACCGGAGCGGACCCATTTGGGGGAGGCCGCAGCATGCCGGAGCGGACCCCCATATGGGGCCGCAGAATGCCGGAGCGGACCCTAGTCTTTATATCCCGAAAATGACAGCAACATTTCATTCCACACTCTCACACCTTCTCTCTCCTGAGTTAGCTCTGATCTGTAAGTTTTTTCTCTCTTCTTTTAAATTTTTTATTTTTATTTCAGTAGATTAATAATTTAATTAGAATAATTAATTTAGCAATAATTTAATTAGAATAATTAATTTAAATTAATTAATTTAGTTAATTTTTAATTGTAGGTTTCTTCTGTATTGAATTGAAAAATGGCTCTTATGGTATCCATCTACACTGGTGGGGATGTATTAACAGGTCCTAATGGGGATTACTACAGTATTGGACCCGTTACTGTGATCCCGGTATTGCCAGGTACGGATTATTTGGGACTTAAATCAAGTATATGTGGGAATTTGGGGTTGGATCAGGGTCAGTATGACCTTAAAATTGATGCCAAAATTAGCATGCCGACTAGTTCGGCACAAACCTGGTTCCAACTATTTCCAATTCAGAATGAGGGAGTCTGGCAGGTATTGTATACCCAAACCATGAGTTTTTCTGGGGGTGCATACAAGATAATTGACCTATATGTGGAGGTTACCAGAGCCCGGCGTTCGAACCCAGTTCAGAGGTTAATCCAGGGTCGTAGTCGGGGTAACTCATCCGGCTCTAGTCCATCCCCTGTCCAAATTGACCTAACCGTCCAGTAGTCGGGCCCCAGTTCAGAGGGACCGACCCTCCCGTCGGGCCCCATCCCAGACTGACCAGCCTTCATCTAGTCGGACCGCTCATTGGGGTCAAACTTGTAATCCGGATGAATCTGATGAAGAAGTGGATCCGGAAATACTAGAGGCAGAGGAAAATTGGGGTCATATTGATCCTGAGGGTATGAGCGATTATTCTGACCAGGAAGATACCGGGCCTGTGCTCGGACTATCAAGGAAATTCAAGATGGATAGCGGGTTTCAGATAATGGATCGCGGGTTTCAGCACCCGATTCATGCTTTCAACGACACATCAGGGTTTATGGAAGCCAATTCGGGTTTGTTTGGAAGTAGGGCAGATTTTGAGAATGAATTGTCCGAGGGACAAACATATGACTCAAAAGAGGAAATGAAGAGCGCAATTGCCAAGTTTCACATCCTTTGCAACAAAGAGTTAATACCTACGCACAGTGACCGCACAAGAATGAGGTTCAAGTGCAAGGACAGTTACTGTGGGTGGTACATACTCGCAAGGGCCACCGGTTATGGACCACAATGGCGTGTCTCCAAATGCCCAACACAACATTCATGCCACTGCGGATGCGACAAGAACAGATCACGTCCAGTTGTCAGCTGCTATGGTTGCCGAGTGTATATCCGCTCACATGAGGAACGATGTCGACTTGAGTATTCAGGCTGTCCGAATTGCTGTTGCTGAAAGGTACAACGGTCAGATACCGGCGTACAACAAATTATGGCGTGGCCGTGAGTTGGCAATAGCCCGTCAATTTGGCAGTTGGGAGGGGTCATACGCTCTTGTAGTTCCATTGTTGGAGGCAATGAAAAGAAGCAACCCAGGTACTACATTGTTCCTTCAATTTTTACGTCATTTCATTATCAATCAAAAATTGAACTTATTTTTTAAATTTATTGACAGAAACATTGTTTGAGGTGACCTCATATCCCACTGGTGAACCTGGACCATGGAGGTATTTTCATAGGGCGGCTTGGGCATTTGGACCGTGCATAGCTGCTTTTCAACATATCAGACCGGTCATCACAGTTGATGCATGTTTCCTGTCAGGCCGGTATAAAGGTAACTAATTTGATTGTTTTCACTTTATTTTTTTTAGTTGATTTCGGCTCTTACAAAATTTATTTTACCACAGGCAAGCTGTTGATTGCAACCGGGTACGATGCTGAAAATCAGCTCCTCCCGTTGGCTTTTTCACTGGTAGAATCAGAGAGTTATGACGATTGTGCCTGGTTCATGAAATGGTTGAGGATCAATGTAATCCGCTCCAGATTCATGTGTGTCATCACTGATAGGGGAAAGGGTATCAAGAAGGTGTTCAGACAAGATGATATGGGGTGGAACGAGGAGGATGAGGATCAATGTGTTCACTGTCTTTGTGCTACTCACATAGCCGAGAACATGAAGAAGAACGGTTGCAGTGATAAGGCAATCCGTTTTTTTAGAATATGTGTGACTAAGAGGAAGATGAGGAGGTACGAGCAAGGAATGCAAGCAATGGGGCAGGCATGTGACATTGCCCTCAATTGGCTGGACGGTGTGGGTAAATATTTGGATCAAGATGAGAACGAGTGCCCCAAACCATGGAAGATATTCCAAGCACTGGACGGTGGTTACCGTTGGGGCATCATGACTACAAACGGGTCCGAGTCGCTTAATAAGGTCTTCAAGTCCTCTCGTAGGCTACCGGTTGCAGCAATAATTGAAGACACATTTTACAAATGTATGACATGGTTTGCGCAAAGGAGGGCCAAAGCGGAATGGGAAGTCAGTCAAGGTCAGCAATTCTCGTGTCGTGTGCATAAGGTACTTTTATTTGTAGTTATTTCTTCATAAATTTTAATGAAGTTTGTTAAAAAAAAATATCTGACTTCTTCATTATTTTTTAATTTTTCCTAGCTGATCAACAAACGGTTCGAGAGGTCCGATAAAATGAAGACGCTGGGGGGCTTTGGAAACAACAACGAGTTCGAGGTAACCGCCACACAGGAGAGAGTTCACGCTTTCATACCTGACGATTCTGGTCGGTATACCAAGGCCAATTACAAATACACGGTGATAATCGGGGATGATCACACGGTAACTTGCACGTGCCAGAAGCCTCAATTGGAGAGAATACCGTGCTCTCATGTTCTGTCCGTGTGTCGTCTCCGAGGCATCGACCCTGGCGTCTTTGTAAGTCAATACTATCACATCCATACACTGATCAACACATGGAGCGCACAATGGCATGTGTATGAAAATCAGTCGGAATGGCCTCCACGCGATGGCCCGGTCCTTGTTCCAGAGAAAAAAAATATTTATGTTGGCAGAAGACAGCACGACAGAATTCCGATATGGATGGACGTTCTACATAATAGGAGAAGAGGACACCAAGCCGGCCGAGATACGCAAGAAAGACAAAACAGAGCTGCTCGAGCTGCACGAGATTGAGAGTTAATGTTGCTTTTTTAATTGTACTTGTAAAACTGTTGTTTATTTTCGGTTAATTAGACGTATTTGTACTTATAAAACTGTTGTTTATTTTCGGTTAATTAGACGTATTTTCGGTTAATTATATGGCTCATTGTTCTATTGTAATGTTTCTTTTGATCAAACAAATGACGAACAACAATTTCAGATTAAACGACGAACAACAATTTCAAACATAAGTACACACAACTTCCAGTACAAACTTGATAAAAATTTCCAAAATAAAATCATAATCAACTTCATAATCAGATAAAAAAAAAAAAAATAGGGTCCGCTCCGGTATTCTGCGGACCCGGTTCCGCTCCGGCATTCTGCGGCCCCATATGGGTGTCCGCTCCGGCATTCTGCGGCCTCCCCCAAATGGGTCCGCTCCGGTGTTCTGCGGCCGTGTTAAATATAGAATTGACCAGAAACGATGGTTATTTTATTAATTAATTTATTTAAAATGTTAAAAATAAAAATTTCGGTTATTGGCCATTAGAATATATAATGGTTATTAATTTTCTCAAAATTTAGACATCATAGCTAGTGTTGAGTTAGACTCTTCAACAGTAAAATAGTTAAGATAGCTACGGAAATTTTGGTCTGTTTAAATGTCAAATCAAAGTTCAAATTTTGTTAGTTTAAGAACTAGATCTCGAATATGTAATATTGGAGTCAAATCTTCCGAATATCTTTTGAAACTTCTAACTGGGTTCCAAAGTAATGTTCATATATTTTTTTTCAAAAACTCTCCAAATTATTTTTTGAATTGTACATGCAAACAAACTAGTTATCCAATATTATACATGAATTTAAGAAAAACTTACCCCGCCACGGAGGATAATGCTATGAACAGGCTGTAAATGTCGGCGTTATCGACCCAATGCAGGGGAGCAGCACACAGTCGTTTCATTGGTGGAGACCTGACTGCTATGTTCGGATTAAGCATGCATGTTCCTCTCCATTTCAGAGAATCACTTGTGCCTCTTTCACTCAAGTTAAAGTTGTCTCAGTTTAAATTTAAATCTGACTTCTGCTAAACTGAACCACCCATTTACCTTGTGCTTGTGGGGACTGGCCGACTGGGACAAGTAGAGCAGAAAATGGAGAGAACCATTAAAAGATGGAATGGCGAATATTATAAAAGGAACTTTTACCGCTGGAGCCAGTTGGCGCGCGTCGGGACTTTGACGTCGGATAACCAGTCCTTAATTTGATAAACTGCAATTATTTTACTACTCTGGAGTCTGGTCTGGTGCTCCCAACGGAACTTTGGTATGGGGATGTTGAAAAGAAGTATACTTTTCCACTACAATAGTCTTGGTAGAATTTACAAGTTCTTCAATTTCTCTATGATAAGCAAAATTGTGTCGTGGCAGTCTTTTAATGATAAAATATGTTATATTTTACTGGAGCTGTTTCCATTTATACCTTAGAAAAAAAAGTAAAGTATAGATTTCTTATTTGTTATATTTTTGTACTTCCAATTTCTTCTAAACAAGAATTCAATTGTCAAAAATGTACATAATTCAGGAATTAAAGGAAATTCTAGAAGAAAGAATTCTACAGCACGCTCTGACAAGGAGTGGGCCGTGGTCACTTGGGACAGGTGAAAAAAGAAAAATAGTTAAAATTAAAAGTAAACGCTACGGAGGGGAGTGAGGTGCGGCGGTGGTCCCGGCCAGCGCCGACACTGTCCACGTGTCGTGACGTCAACACCCTTTACCTGCGGTAACAACCTTGGTATCTTCTTTGCTCTCTTGGCCGGGTACCAAACAGAGAACAACACCAATCAGACATCTCATTTTTTTCCTCAATCAAACGTGGTCCGTGACGTGTCGGGCAGAGATTTGTGTGTGCTGTTTCTAGCATTACAGGGACGTTTTCAACCAATGCTTAAACAGCATTACCGCCGCAGTAACTACAGCCAGCAATAGCACTGCCAGTTGGCGTCGCCACTATCATTTTGTTGTCAGAAGTAAATTGGATGGTAGATTGATAAATGCACACCGTCCTTCACCGTATATCTTTCACATTTTACCGATGTGTAAGCAATCAGCGGTCATTAAACTCTTTCATGCAATTCATATATTCTTTTTTCTTTCTAACAAATTTATGGCTTCTACACTACTCAGTCTCCACCCTACTCAATGCCATTATAATTCAAACTAATTTAGTCCAAATTGAAAAGTTCAAGGGGCCTCGTAAATATTTGTGTCAATAGTACGAACCAAACAGTTCAAATATTTAGTGACAGAATTTAGATATCTATTGATAATCCAGTTTTTCATATCTCAATTTCTAGTTCTATCTCTGCAAATACTTTCTATAATAATTCAAATTTTAAAATACCGCTTAGATATAAATTTTTCCAATTTCATAGGTCATAAAACTTGTTTTCTGCTAGAATTTGAACCAAGGTTCTTACCATGGAAGAAAACGTCGCTATTAGACTGTAACCGGTAGCGATTTTTTCTAGAATTGATCGCCATATATATATTTTCAAATCTGATGAATTGCATTGAATTATTTTTTGAAATTTTACTTTATATTTCTAGGTCTACACCATATTTTGTACTAAAATTCTCCATTTGAACACCTTACTTATAGGAATTATAATTAAATTAATAACTATGGAATACCAAAGTAGTACAAGTATATAGTTGGCTTGTTGAATTTTTTTTTTTTTTTGGGCATCCATAACTGACAAATATAGAATCGTGAGTAATGTTCAAGTAACTCACCGTAATCATTTTATTTAAGGTCAAGATATAAAAAAAATAACTAGGGAGCAAAATTAGTAAAGTTGTCAGTCGCCTTAATGTACCCCCTCGTCTCATTGGGGAGTCTTTACCACTCAATACTGCCTCAGCTTTGTCATTCACTATATATACTAATAAATGTAGTACTGGTCCTTGTACATTGACAATTCTTGTACCATCTTGGTACCAACCTTAATATTATTGGGAAAGTCTATAATATACTAAAAAAATTTCATTTTCTGATATATACTTTTGTGTAGGAATTGATGTGGTTGTATGTTTAAGGGAAATTGTATTTAGGCTAGAAAATAAGTAAACACTAAACCTTGCATGACTACGAATCTTTCCTCTCTCTTTTTTTTCTATCGCACTTTAGTTATTTTGAAAGCTTAACAATGTGTAAAGTACTTTTTATAATCAAAGCAATTCAGACTTTATGAATTTTTTATTTTGTTAGTAATGAATTATTTAATTTTCAATTTAATTGCAAATATATTTTTTTAACCTCTTGGTAAAATAATATTATTAGCTAATTCTAATATCGTTTGTGTGGAAAATAATACTTGGCTTGAGTATCACGTGATATGGATGTGGACCCACAAGGAATTGATTTCTAAAAAAAGGGCTAAAATGTTATATCCCAAAAAATTTAGAACTATTTTTATAGTATTTTTTTACTGAATTCGTAAGATTTTTTTTCCACTAATACATTTTTTTTTTGGATATGCTATATATATTTATTATGATATTAAAGAGAGTCGTAAATGACCAATATATTCTAGACATTTCTAGTTTATCTTGTACAAGTTTCTTTACTCAAGTCAACCACACAATAATATATCACTGTATACTTTTAATCGAATTGGCTAGTCACAACACCTTAAAATAAAAAAGTGGCGGAGTAAAATTAGTACAGAAAACGTGACATAATTAATGATATGAATACAACCAACATCATGGGAGATGTGAGTAGAATTGCAAGTAACTAGGGTGCATTTATCAAAGATAGTAGAGCTTGATGGCAATTGTCCCTGTTAGTTACCATTGGATCACATCATGCATGTGCAATAGTTGCACACTTGCACTTTTTATACCAAAGAGAACTCTGAAGCATAGCAAGGTACGTAAAGGCCGCTGCTTCATGACCTTATAATGTACTCCAAATGTTCCTCTATGCATGCTTCTCCCTTTCATGCCCTTTACGGTAACCGACAGTTTGACAATCATATAAAGTTACATGATCAATAGCTATGCAACTTAATTTGTTCTGATAATATCCTTATTTTTGATACAAAAAAAAAAATTGTTCTGATAATTGAGCTTAGAGATTTTTTCATACTAAATGTGTTATTTTTTTCATTATTTTCTTTTCCAAGGTCCTTTACACATTCATTTGTAAATTCCAAGTCCATGGATGTACGTATAAATCTAACAAGAACTAGGTACGTAGGACTTTTCTCTAACTCAATAAATTAGTTTGTAACTATTTCCATGATTTGAGTGGCAACCGATCGAACAGTCCTTACTGAAACTAGTAGGAAAAGGGAATTAATTTTGTTGGCTATAGCTATAGCTAGTAAAAGTAAATTGAAGGGTGCATTGCAACGTACTTGTAGCAGTTATGAGTGTACAGCCAGTCTGCCAGTACTCTCAGCTTCCTAAGACTAAGAGGAGCCGCCCCTATTGTAGCTAAATTCTTAAAGGGAAAAGCGCGTTAATAATTAACCTCAAGTCATGCAGTCACATGGACAGAGAGATAAATAAATTTATGAAAGAGAGAGAATCAGAGAAGCGGTGAAAGTTATTAACTAGAAATTAAAGCATTGCATTATAAAGGAGTTGAGCAAGAGAATGGGACTTGGTATGGATGCATTGCATGGGTCACGTTGCTCCTGTTCTCATCCTGGGTTGCAGCCTCTTTTGCTCCATTATTAGTTTACCTCATCCTTTAACCCTTCGCTTCCTTCTCTCTCTTAAAATTTATCCACCATTATTTTTTTTCCCTTGCCAGCTCAATTTAAGGCGCCAGATTAAAAACCCCCCAAAGCCTCTCTCACTATTTCTCCTCACCCCCACTCTCACTCCTACTAGGGGAAACAAAGTATAGAACCGAAAGCACAGTCGTAGCTTGAAACAATGGCTCATCAATGGGAAATGCAAATGAAAATGGAGCACTATGGCATGGGCATTGGAGGCTCCTACTCAAATTACTCAAATATCAACGCTGCACAGATGAATAGCGCCAGTGTCTCTAACGTGAATCCAGCTTACTATTACGGGGTGCCATCAAATAACGATTCTGTTCGCGTTGATGAAATGCTGGATTTCTCCCATGCACAGGAGTTGTTCCCCATTGCTTCTGCCTCGCCTCTGGCCGATAATAAGCATCTAATTGCTGGGCAGGGCGACCAGTCTCAGACTGCCAGCGCCAGAAACTCAGTCTCCTCCTATGATTCCTTCGCCAATGAATTTTATGTACCCGTAAGTATTAATTGTTACAAAACCCTTATTCATGAAAATGCACATCAAACTCATATATATTTCTGTGTTCTAAGTTCTAACAAATTATATTTTTTGTTGTCATGCAATTGTAGAGTGATGAGGCAGCAGAGCTAGAATGGTTGTCGAAATTCGTCGATGATTCGTACTCCGACATGCCTTCCAACATGGGCGCCAACATGGCCAAACTATATGAATGCGTCAAATGAGACAGGCCAACTCGGTGCGGAGAATTCATCTGCCTCGGCAGGCCGCGGGGCACGTAGCAAGCGCTCACGGGCCACATCTGCAATAGCAGCTGCGTGGCACTCACTAATTCCACCGCCACAGTCATCCCCCTCAACCTCTTCCTCTTCTTCCGATTTACCCACTAAACCCTCCAAGGGGGGCTCTGCAAACCGAGGCAAGAAGGCCGGCATCGGCAATGGAGGCACTGAGTTTGGTCTCGAAGGAGGCGTCAGGCGGTGCACGCACTGTGCGTCAGAGAAAACCCCGCAATGGCGAACCGGGCCTCTCGGGCCCAAGACACTTTGCAATGCTTGTGGTGTCCGGTTTTAAGTCAGGTAGGCTCATGCCCGAGTATCGGCCAGCAGCGAGCCCAACTTTCGTGCTGACTCAGCACTCCAATTCGCACCGCAAGGTAATGGAGCTGAGGCGGCAGAAAGAGATGATTATGATTCGTCACCGTGACAATCCTTCTGCGGCAGCAGCCGCTGCAGCAAACGCTGCTGCTGGAAGGCCTGAGATGCTCTACCACGACTATGGCGTATGTTAGTGTGTTCTCAGAGTGTCTTGGATACTTCTCTTGAGTAGAATTGAGTTCGTTTTTCCAATTTTTTTTTTCCAATCCTGTTAATTGTTATCTTCTTTGTTCTAATTTTCTGATGGAACTTTTATGTCAGCATAAAATTGAAAATTTCTGGGGGTTTTCTTGGACGATAAATTGTAATGATCCGACGAAGGAATTTTTTTTCGCGTATTTTGGCACAATTTTCCATAAATTGTAGTGTCTTGTCAGTTGTTACCATAGGTGTTAATATACGTGCAGCATGTAAACGAATTTGATCGAAAACTAAGAGGAGAGATGCTTTCCAACTTTAATTTTTTTTTAACTTGCGATGGGGAGAAAAAAGGTGGGACTTGAATTCAATAATGGAGAGAGGAGAGAGGAGAGAGGAGAGAGAGACGGGGGAAGGGGAGTGGGAAGGCACGTGATCACGACTTGCTCCAGTGGGGGACTGAAGCCTTTGTCAGGAGAAAAAGCG
>JAJGRW010000205.1:0-27070 GCA_025461045.1 Carex parvula | reverse complement strand
TTTTTGAAAAAATGATGGATCAAGTCTTCAAATTTCATATTCATGTTTAGAGGCGGAGTAGACTTTCAAACTATTGGGAGTTAAAATATGAATGGAAATCAATCATATAAAATTTTCAATGGCCAAATGGGGCTCAATTTTACAATATTCGTAGTATTTACTCGAAACTATATCGAAAATTATGTATAAGTACAAATTTTTTTAAATAAATAGGGGTCAATTGATTACATAGCTTGAATATACCTTCGGCCCTGCTCATGTTATTATAATAAAAGATTTTCTTCATCGGTGTTTCGAACCTATGACCTCCACATCAGAGACCACGTGTTTTGTCACTAAACTAAAGACTAGTTTTTTCATATCATTTTAGTTAATGAGGTAGAATACTTCAAATTGAACTAAAATTAATTTGATGTCTATTTAGAATATGGAGGGTCTGTTTTGAGATTTGTGACAGCTTGAAGTGAACGATTCAAATGTCATCTTGCACAGTCAGTTATTGCATTGGATTTGATTCATGGAGACTTACAGTTGGACGCTTTCCACTTTTCATGCAAAAATTTCAAAATTTCAAATATATTTAGTATAAAGTCAAGCGGTCAAAATTAGAAAGGTTTATAAATTAATTTAATGCAGTTATTTTTGAACTTTTTTACCGCTTGACTCTATACAAAATCAATTTTAAATTTTAAATTTTTAATTTTTTGCATGTAGACGCATCACTCGTAAGGTAGAAGGATTTCAACGGTTTGGATGCGTCGTTTGCAGTCAATCCGATAGGTTATAGAGTTAAGTTTACGAAGGAAATTAGTGAACTAGGAACATCCTAATTTTACTCTTCTCATCTACAATATAAATTAATTAATTTTATTTATTAGCTTGAGCACTTGAGAGTAGGTCCGATGGGCATTGGACCTACTTTAGTTCGATGGGTTTAATCACCGTCGATTTGCTTTAAGATTCGTGCAAAATGCTTTAAACTTCGTGCGCACAAATCTTAAGTTGGATCGGATGGTCATCATGCTCGTTAAACCTAAAAGTAGATCCGATGGGCATCAGACCTACTCCGTTCTCCAGCATGAGATGGATAATTTCTCTACTAGCATAGTGACTCGCTACATGCATTACAACATTGGATTGCAACAGAAAAAAAGTTTGTTTTCCAGATTTTTCTTCATTCAATGGGATTATGCCAAGACGGGAAACACAATTTTTCGTGAAAGCTACAATACAGACTGTGGTCCATGTACACCTATATGGCGTGGAGCATGCTGAATGGTAACACGTAGGCCCATATCAAACTAGGGCCTTTTGGGCTAACTGAGATTAAACAGGAATCCCTAGTCTATTGATTGAGGAAGTATTAATTTATTTTTTTCGTGTTTCAATTATGTCTATATTATTATTTTTATTTTGAAAGTCGAAACAGTTAATATGGACAATTTAATATGATCTTCATACTATAATATGCTTGGTGACCAAATTTTTTATTTTATAGATTTTATCTACTAACTTGTTAGATTGGTACAATATCACATTTTTTGGATGGTTCAAATCTTATGAAAAATAGTTATTTCGTATCTATTTAAGCACATTTTAATATAAAATTTATAAAAAAATATAAATTTAGTCTCTAAGTATATTTTAATATGGAGATCATGTTGATTGGTACATATTGACTATTTACACTTTAAAAATACAAATAAGAATGTAATATATGATTGGAAAACAAAAATAATGAGACATTTTAACTCTATTCTTCATGGACGAAGCGTACCTTTACTTGTTTATGTGTTATAATTAATTAATAATTGGACAAAAAACAATAAGACATTTTATCCACGCTAGTTCATACACACAACCGAACCTAATATTATAAATTTAATTTAAAAGGTATTTCAATGCGGACCGGCTGATATTAACCCCGGGTCCTGTTTAGGGTATTAATTTGGTTCATACAATTTGATTCAAGGGGATCAGGTTTTGCTAAATGTCCGAATTTTGATTAAGAAACAATGAAAAATCCACGATTAACCATTATTAGCAATCTGTAATATCTAAATTAAAATACGATCAACTATCTTAGAAATTTCTTTACTAGCAAAACATAATTCATAACATGCTTTCTAGTGGATTTGAAACTTCTTTCATTTATTTCATAATAAAAATTTAAAAAAATTGTGCACACCTGTAGAAGATAAAATGGGAAGAAAAAGGAAGAGCGCAATTTGAAAGTGTTCACACATGCGTAGTTACCTCTGGCAACACATTTTAGAAGCCGATCATACGATATATTTTAACCCTAGAATACTATTTTCTTTGTAATAGTTAAGTTTGCTGTACTTGAATTTCATTAGTTGCCTGGACTTCAATCCTATCATTCATTCATTAAAATCCATTCTCTTTAATTTTCGTAGAGATCCATCTCATTAATATGTTATGCCAAATGCATGGATTAAAAACAATTAAATCAAATTAAAATCTAAATTAGCTCGTTTGAGTCCCATCAAAAGGAGTTCTGACGAGCAAGCCCAATTATGACTGACAGGTGGCAGCAATCAGCACCATTCCTTGATTGTCCTTCCTGGTTCTTACCATGAGCAAGCTTAGCGAGGACTGAGGAGGGGAATAAGTTAGCGGTGCCGGGTTATAACCGACACGTGGCAGTCATACGAAAGCGGTATGAAAGCTACTGCCACGTGCTTTTCTGCACCCATGTCAGAAGCCGAAGGTGGAGCAGGACCCATTCTATGATTCTAATCCCCATAAAAAGCCCCCTCAGAAGTTTCCAACCGACACCTTCACATTTCCATATCTCTTCTAATTTACTGTAGCACTTTCAACGAATCCCAGGACGCTCAATATTAAATGACGCCATGTCAAACAGTTTTGCACAGACAAGGAGCGGCTATAATGGTTCCATCACACATTCACACTATGACAGTGATCAGTGGTGTAAAATAAGTGAGTTGTAATAATGTATAATGTGCATATATTATATGAGGAGGGATCAAGTTACAACAAATTTGAGTTACAACAATTATTTTTTTCATTTTGAAAGTCCAAATCGTCGATCCAAACCGTTCAACATGATTATCTAAATAAAATGTGCTTGCAGATCAAATTTGACATTTTTTTAAATTTTTTTACTATTTATTAAGATGGGTACAAAATTTAATGGTCTAAATATGACTATTTTTTGTAAAATACTTAATAAATAGTAAAAAAAATCAAAAAAATGTAAAACTTGATCTACAAACACATTTTATTGTGGAGATCATGTTGAACGGATTGGATCGACGATTTGGACTTTGAAAATGAAAAAAATGGTTGTTGTAACTTTGTTGTAACTTGATCCCTCCTCATATTATATACAATATATATCAAATAAATAAATTAATAAGTATGCATAAAATATTTAGTATATTTAATGTGGATATATTATGGACGAAATATATAAAATAAAGGAAGTAACAAGAATAAATAAAATGTTTAGTGTATTTAATGTGGATATTATAGACGATATAAATCAAATAAATAAATTGATGTCAGATGGGCAAAACTCAAATAATAATATAAAATTCTCTATAGCCTTCATATATGTACGTATGAGAAAGAATGACATTTAAATTTTATTTTAAAATAATTTGAGACCTTGAATTGTTCAAAACAAGAGCATTCTGATTTCATTGATCAAAATCGGATGAATTGTGTATATAATCATTTTTTACTTCGTCAAGAAAATAGAATAACTGTGAATACTTTTGAAATCGGAATCCGCATTCGCTACATTAATGTATTGTTTGAGTTAATTTATGAACTGTAAGATCATAATTCAGTCCACGCCTATAACGCACGGAGCAGAGCCCTTTAATATTAGTGCGGATTTAAAACGGACGGTCCATGTCTTAATTCAAAATCTGAGTTAACTCAGAGGATACGAATTCTTGAAATCGTAGGTTTATTATGTGGAAAATAAGAACAAATCAATTAAGATTTACCATGATTTGTCTAGACGAATACCTTATTATAATGTTATTTTTTTTTAGCTTTTCTCGCGCTCCGTATAAATGTACCTACAGTTTACTTTATTTATATGCATTGCTCGGAATTCCGTTATATACTTATATGATAAAAAAAATTAGAAATTTTACGCCAATTTACAAATAATAAGAAGATTAGCTCATCACAATTTGATCATTTGAATTTTCCTTTCCTGTATATAATTTTGCGTACTGTTTGGTACTTAATGTAGACATGAATTGTTATACTGACCTAAAAATAAGAAAATATCAATTTTTTTGGTGTTTTTGGTCTGGCCCACGGATTTATTACCGACATTTTTATTAATATCCAAAGTTTAATACAAATTATTATTTATGCTCAGATTTTGAACCAATATCGAAAAATGCCCAAGCCGGCCAGAAAATAGCCGGCTTACTCCCCCCCTAAGCCGGCTATTTTCTGGCCGGCTTCGTCTTTTTTTTTTTTAAACCCGCATTTCACCCTATATATGCCCTCTTTTTCTCTCTCCTCCTCACAACTCTCTCATCTCGCAATCGGATTTGAGCTCTTCTTTGAGGTAATTTTTTTTTATCTAATTTAAATTTAAATTTATTTATTTTAGGGTTTAGAATTTAGGTTTTAGGGTTTAGGGGTTAGGATTTAGAGTAATTTATTGTAAGTTAGTGTAATTAGCATAGTTGACCAATATTTATGATATTTTGGTCTTTTTTTTTACCATAATTAGGGTAATTAAGCGCAATTTAGTATAATTAGCACAGTTGACCAATATTTAGAGTATTTTGGCATTTTTTACCATAATTAGGCTAATTAAGCGTAATTTGGTGTAATTAGCACAGTTGAGCAATATTTATGGTGTTTTGGTCTTTTTTATCATAATTAGGGTAATTAAGCGTAATTTAGTGTAATTAGCACAGTTGACCAATATTTATGGTATTTTGGTATTTTTTACCATAATTAGGCTAATTAAGCGTAATTTAGTGTAATTAGCACAGTTGACCAATATTTAGTGTATTTTGGTCTTTTTACCATAATTAGTCTAATTAAGCGTAATTTAGTTTAATTAGCACAGTTGACCAATATTAGGATATTTTGACATTTTTTATCATAATTAGGCTAATTAAGCGTAATTTTACCGGAATTAGGTTATTTTAGACATTAGGATGCCTAGAGCACGGTCTACCCAGCGTCCAGTAGTGGACGAGCCAATCAGTACCAGCAGCACGGAGCACATCAGTCCTCTCCTCTGGATTCTCCACAGC
The DNA here is from genome assembly GCA_025461045.1 of Carex parvula. Taxonomy (NCBI): domain Eukaryota; kingdom Viridiplantae; phylum Streptophyta; class Magnoliopsida; order Poales; family Cyperaceae; genus Carex; species Carex parvula. The sequence goes on along the minus strand of JAJGRW010000205.1, from coordinate 21,785 downwards.
GAGCACCGAGTCTCACTGGCTTCTCGTGAGGTACGTTCCTTTTTTTAGATTTTCTTTAAATTTTGTTGCATTTAAATTTTATTATGTTATCACCATGTGGAATACCTTTTTCAACGCAAGACACGGGTCTTTTAGATGTGAAGTTGTGGTGCGTTCACATGCAGTACTACGAGGTGATGGAGCCGTACCTCGTCAACCTGGGTCTCTACCAGGTTGTGGACATCGTGCGGGCTAAGAGAAACATCATCAATGCATCTCTCATCGCTGGACTGGTGGAGCGATGGCGTCCAGAGACACACACGTTTCAACTGGTGACCAGATGCTGATGATGTATCTCCAGCTGCTGACAGACCTTGAGCGGCCGTTGCCGTACAACTGGGGTGGGGCTGTCCTGGCGTATCTGTACTCCCACATGTGCCGTAGTAGTGAGGTAAGTCACCAACTCTTAATTTAGTGTAAATTATTTAATCAATCAATCCATCAAAATATACTGACGTGTAATGTTCTTGAAAATGCAGTCGAATGCGAAGCAAATGTACGGGCCGGTACTCCTGCTTCAGCACTGGTCGTGGTCACGGCTATCGGTGGGCCGTCTTATCCCCAATGAGGCGCCGGATTGGGGAGAGCCGAATATGTGGAGATGCCCGGCATACGGCAAGAAATGGCACGGTTTCCACAACTACTTGGATCGGACCCACGGTGCTACCGTTGGAATCAGGCCAGTCCGGTTGAGTGGACACCGTACGAGCAGTTGTACATGGAGAACCTCTTGTCGGGCAATGTGGGTGACGAGCAGGAGCGGGAGATGTGGTTCTACCGAGGTCAACTCATACACTTCTGGATAGTGGAGCACCACTATCCAGATCGGGTGCTCCGCCAGTTTGGTCGAGCGGCGTTGATTCCCACAGACCCATCTTTACCGAGGTCCACGCACAGAGACCTGCACAGGTAAGTCGTAGTCTATTGTATTTATTGTCAAATACATCATATTACATGATAGCTTTGTATTGCAACTAACGTCTTCCTTACAGGATAAACCACCGAGGGCGATTGGATAAGGACTGGAGCACCTATTTTGAAGCATACTACAGTACGGCCGCTGATCCTCAGTATCTGGACTTCTATCACGAGCCAGAGCAGATCGCTCAGACCTAGGAGGATCTCCAGTTGAGGTACGATGTTTGGTACACGCAGGTCTGCATGGCGAGTGTCTATCTGCAAGGCGATTACGGTGCCCATCTCCGCGACAGGATCAAAACCGATGATGGTTACCATCCCAACGGCCGTGCATGGGCTCGCCAGGTAATGCACCTAAAACTACGTAGTTTTTCTCTAACTTAGTAGTTCATCAAGGTTTGATCTGACATGCTAAATTTTTTTCAGCTTCTGGCCGCGATCAAGGAGTGCGGGCATGGGATCGCCTTGCTGGGAAAGAAGAACTAGATATGGCTTGGGTACCGCGTCCTCAAGAAGAATGCGAATGTGGTTGAGGATGCCAGGCACGGTGGAAAGATCATCAGTAGACGCCGGAGAGAACATCACTGGCGTGATGTAGATCCCACCGAGCCCGACCCGAGCCCAGTTCTGCTAGATGATATGCCATCTTCCCCCGATTCGCATCCATAGTGGGACTACCATCGTTGGGTATTGTCCAGTGTTGGATGGACAGCATGGTACGATGAGCATGGATGTCCGGTGTAGACTCAGGTATGTCATACTTCAATATCTGTCAGGTTTTAATAAATTTCTTCGTTCGGATCAAATTTAATAATTTATGTGTATGATTGCAGGGTCCGGCAGAGATGCTGCCACAGCCACCACCTGCGTGGACCGATAATTCTGAGTACGAGTCCCTCTCGTACAATCTCTAGGACTTCGGGGTATTCGACGAGGATTTCAGCTCGGCACCGAGGGTACCCCGATATGGCACAGAGATGCCGCATGATGGAGAGGCTAGTGGTAGCGGGTCTCATACTCAGCATGTCTTTGGGACTGAGTTCGCCGCATCTATCTTCAGTACACCTCCGCCAGTATAGCCAGTCTCCACGGGCGATGCCAGATGTGATACCGCCGAGCAGATACTCAGGTCTGTGGATGCCCCAGATGAGGCCGAGAGAGACGGAGCCTGGCCGCGCTGGTGCCGGGCGAACGCCGGAGTACCGCCTCAGCGATATACCCCCTCTTAGTTTTAGTTGTATTTTTACTAGTTTTGTACTATTTATATTTGGTACACTATTTATGTTAGGTATATTTAGATTATTCTATATTTCGGTGTTTTTGTATGTGTGCTTTTATGGTACTATTTTTATATTTTACAGATAAAATAAATTATCATGATAATGCTAAACAGAAAATGTTACAACATTAAAATAGTAGTACAACATAAAAAATAAACAGAAAAATATTTAAAACAATTGCATAAGTGCGTTAAACAGCAAAAATAAACTCATCAAGATTAAACCGATATTTTTATTAATATCCAAAGTTGAATAAAAAATAATACGGGTTTAAAAAAAAAAAAAGACTAAGCCGGCCAGAAATTGGCCAGCTTAGGGGGGAGTAAGCCGGCCATTTTTCGATATTGGATCAGAATCTGAGCATAAATAATAATTTGTATTAAACTTTGGATATTAATAAAAATGTCGGGATTTATTACACATAAAAAATCTACTTGAAACGGGAAATTTTTCGGAGCATATGCTTACATGATCTTTTGATTGGACCCAAACTGTTTATTTACACGTGAAGCTTTTAAGTTCCACCATATCAGCAGAATTAGTCAGATTTTTTAGACATTGAATCTTATACTATCCTAAGATTGTTTATTGTTAATTTCCCGATTTAACGTTAGCAAATACCGAAATGCAATGAGACTAAGCAATGCTCCCGAAAATAACCACTATTATTAAATTGTTACCCTAATTAATTTAATTGGATCGGATAATGTAAAAAAAGCCATGCTGCTTTAAGAATCAATTATTGATTTAATGGTTAAAGTAATTTCAATCGTAGTATGAGGGTCAAATTTGAAATCCGATTAGAGGATTTTTATGATATTTAAAATTAGAGAGTATTGACATCTATCTTTATCTACGAAAAAAATTTAGTTCCATTTTAATTATCCTCTCAATATATATCATATCCCAAGAAACAAGTACTTGACATTTGGAAAATTTTGTAATAGAAGTTGAATTAATAATTCTAACCTATATATGAAAAATCTCATTTCGATGAACTTCATTCATAAATAAAGATTGAGAAGACTTAATTTACGATAGAGGGTCCCAAAAAATACCGACAAAAAAAGTATTAAAAAAGGCGATCTTAATCCGCAATATAAAATCAGTGTTCGGAAAGATTAAGTCAAAAGAATAAATGACACCAAAAAAAGTTTTACTAAATGATGTCATCGTAAATAGAAAACAAGATCCAGCGAGTCTCCTTCACTTTTCAATTGTCGGTTTTGTTAACTAAAATCTGCTTCTTAATTAAATCGACATATCACAGAGGAGGACGTGGGTATAGATCTGTATAAAATTCCTTTTTCATTGGCTAAACTTAATAAGTATATGGGTAAAGACTATTTCACACAAGCTATCTTCTACGGTCATTGCATAAATAAAATTATATATATAGATGTATACCTATATGAGATAAGCACGATAAGATATGATTGAATTTATGGTCTAAATATAGATATGAGATATAATCCAAAATTTAATTTAATTTTCATATATTTTCTAAATACCAGCTTTTGAATTTAAATTCCCACCAGACACAGTAAAAATCAGAGTTTAAATTTAATAATTATCTTATCTATTTTATTAATTTTGTACTTTTTCAGTACAACTTAGAGTCGTATAAAATTGAATTGTAATAATTACACATTTGCATATATGTGTAAAAATAATATATTTTTTTAAGGATTCAATTGAAAATGCGCATGAAAATAATTTATCGAACAAAATAAATATTCAATTTTTATGGTATTCATTCGTACCTTTAAATTTGGGTGAGATAAGTATGGGTCCCCTCCCCTTGGATCCCACGGTAAAATATCCGAATTGTCCAGACAATTTTCATTTAAGTTGCTCGCTCCTAACCCCCAATAAATTAAATAAAAATAAATAAAACCTAATCGAAAATATGACGACTAATAAAAATAAACCGAGCTAGGATGGGGCCCACAATGTCAATGGCAGCGCGTGCTCTTATCTTGTTAAAGGTCTCATTAAGGAGACAAAGCTGGCTTTTTTGAAGGTTAATAATTGAAACAATATAAGCAAGCAAGCAACTCCACAGGTTCAGTCACGTGCGTTCAACAGTGCGCACGAGAGGGCACGTGACTCGTTGATTCCGGGCCCCCGCTCCTCGGGATCTTCACCCCCCGTCACGTGATTCGATGCCCCCCGCTCACAGACTGAATATATCCTCTGCAATTTTATTCCCCATCGCACCAACGAAATCATACTTCTTTTTTCTTTCACAACATCTTGCCATCTTGGTATTGGTAGGATATATATACTGCGGGAGCGGGACTAGCCTAGGAATCTCAATTCTCAAAACAGGAGATTAAAGAACAATAAACAATGGATATCTAATTCCTATTCAATTTTTAAGAATTAAATTATGTAATTTCAGATTCGATAAATCGGAGGAATTGGAGAGGACAAGGGCTAACCTGCTGCTCTGCCGAGAATTCTAAAATACCATTTATTTATGATAGCATTAGCATTTGTCAAAAGTTCGTAATTTAATCGCCTACTGTACGATAATTCTGTCGTAAGTTTGTCAAAGTCGGATTTAAAAGTTAGCTATGTGCTGGAGCAAAATAAATTTTCTGATGTGAATTCCCCCTACTTTATTGCATCAATTACTCAAGAAGTTGCAACCCCTTTTATGTTGTCAACATTAACAAATATGATTATCATGGGACTTTTGGTTTTACTAGAATTACCGGATTTTACTCCGCAAAAAAATTATATTGACAAAAATTATATTTTAAAAGGAGATAATTTTATAAAATTGCTTTTATATTCAGTAAAATGTTGGAGAAAATAATTTTGTTTCAAAATATTAAAAACGTATATAATAATAGAGGAGGATTCCAATACTCGTACATTTCATACTTCATCATACCTCATATTTAATACCTTCATTTTCAAAGTTCAAACCGTCGATACGAACCGCTCAACATGATATCCATACTAAAATATGTCTAAGGATGAAATTTTATAATTTTTGAAATTTTTTTACTATTTTTTAAGATAGGTACAAAATTACTATTTTCGGACCGTTCAAAAAAAATATTTCTCAAGTGATTTTGCATCATAGGTATGTCAAAGATATTTTTCAAACTAAAAAGAGGGAAATCAGAAATATGAGTTATCTAATAAAAAATAATAAATAAAAGACAAGCCGAATTAATGAGAACACATGATGTGCCGTGACTACAAAGTTTGAAACTTAACCCTCTATATTTATTTATTATTATAAATTTGAGAGTCTAGTAATTAAATACATCTAATTAAGTTGACAGAAATTTCAGCAAGTAAAAGATTAATGGCAAACATTCATGTATTATGGAGCAAATATTGTCATATAGTTGTGTATTTTAAATGTCATTAGTGCGCGTTACTACGAAAATACATTAATTAGTTTTTGATGTTATAACAACTAGAATTTTAATTTTTGTGCATATATTGATGCTCCAATATTGTAATTGAACTCTTATTTGGCAAATTTCACTATTTTACCAAACTTTTAATTAGTCAATTTTTTTTCTTACAATTTCGAATTTAACTTATCTTCCTTGATAAAATGTAAATCATGAAATAGGAAAAGGGGTGCTAGCTCTCCCTATTTTTTTTCAATTTTGTTGTCTAAATATTCAAATTTATGCAATATATATAATTAGCTTCTCTCATAAAATAAAATTACATAATACTTATTCATTCAGTGCCTTTAATCATAATTATTTGATTTTTTTCGCACGCATGTGTGTGATAATTAGTTCAATAATAGCGATTAGGACATTTTCCTAGCTAACTGATAAAAAAACCTTAATTAAACCTATATACCATATAAAGAAAAATGTCCGTCGGTAGCCCTATCTAATAATACTTGCTCAATGTGTTGTACACTTGTACTTATCCATCAGAGAGTGTATCAATCCAAGAAGTCCAGTTTAAGATGAACGGATGAGATTAACTGAATTTAAAAAGGATAACGGGGTTTCATGATATTTTTTTTGCAAAGTAATAATATTATTTTTATTGGAGGATTTTGGAGTGGTCCTGGACCGTACAACTGGCGGCCCGATGCGTCTACGACCTATGAGAGGGTAAAATGTGGGGCCCGCTCTACCAGTGGTAGGCGCTCAAGTCCCATTTGCATCATTTATTGGCGAAAGTTTCTCAGGATGCTGTTATTATATCTGTGTAAACTTTCGTGTGGTGTATGGGTCGTTTAAAGTGAAAACCTGACTGGGTGGATAGATACAGGAAGTAAATTGAACATAATCAAGAAAATATTTTATGTCTTGAAATATTTACATGCAAAATGTCATTTATGAAATTAATATTAAATTTTATCAAATTTGAACTGACATTCTAAAACAGAATAGCTAGAGTTTCTTAATTTATTATTGGCCATTAGAATATATAATGGTTATTAATTTTCTCAAAATTTAGACATCATAGCTAGTGTTGAGTTAGACTCTTCAACAGTAAAATAGTTAAGATAGCTACGGAAATTTTGGTCTGTTTAAATGTCAAATCAAAGTTCAAATTTTGTTAGTTTAAGAACTAGATCTCGAATATGTAATATTGGAGTCAAATCTTCCGTATATCTTTTGAAACTTCTAACTGGGTTCCAAAGCAATGTTCATATATTTTTTTTTTCAAAAACTCTCCAAATTATTTTTTGAATTGTACATGCAAACAAACTAGTTATCCAATATTATACATGAATTTAAGAAAAACTTACCCCGCCACGGAGGATAATGCTATGAACAGGCTGTAAATGTCGGCGTTACCGACCCAATGCAGGGGAGCAGCACACAGCCGTTTCATTGGTGGAGACCTGACTGCTATGTTCGGATTAGGCATGTATGTTCCTCTCCATTTCGGAGAATCACTTGTGCCTCTTTCACTCAAGTTAAAGTTGTCTCAGTTTAAATTTAAATCTGACTTCTGCTAAACTGAACCAACTCATTTACCTTGTGCTTGTGGGGACTGGCCGACTGGGGACAAGTAGAGCAGAAAATGGAGAGAACCATTAAAGGATGGAATGGCGAATATTATAAAAGGAACTTTTACCGCTGGAGCCAGTTGGCGCGCGTCGGGACTTTGACGTCGGATAACCAGTCCTTAATTTGATAAACTGCAATTATTTTACTACTCTGGAGTCTGGTCTGGTGCTCCCAACGGAACTTTGGTATGGGGATGTTGAAAAGAAGTATACTTTTCCACTACAATAGTCTTGGTAGAATTTACAAGTTCTTCAATTTCTCTATGATAAGCAAAATTGTGTCGTGGCAGTCTTTTAATGATAAAATATGTTATATTTTACTTGAGCTGTTTCCATTTATACCTTAGAAAAAAAAGTAAAGTATAGATTTCTTATTTGTTATATTTTTGTACTTCCAATTTCTTCTAAACAAGAATTCAATTGTCAAAAATGTACATAATTCAGGAATTAAAGGAAATTCTAGAAGAAAGAATTCTACAGCACGCTCTGACAAGGAGTGGGCCGTGGTCACTTGGGACAGGTGAAAGAAAAATAGTTAAAATTAAAAGTAAACGCTACGGAGGGGAGTGAGGTGCGGCGGTGGTCCCGGCCAGCGCCGACACTGTCGACGTGTCGTGACGTCAACACCCTTTACCTGCGGTAACAACCTTGGTATCTTCTTTGCTCTCTTGGCCGGGTACCAAACAGAGAACAACACCAATCAGACATCTCATTTTTTTCCTCAATCAGACGTGGTCCGTGACGTGTCGCGCAGAGATTTGTGTTTGCTGTTTCTAGCATTACAGGGACGTTTTCAACCAATGCTTAAACAGCATTACCGCCGCAGTAACTACAGCCAGCAATAGCACTGCCAGTTGGCGTCGCCACTATCATTTTGTTGTCAGAAGTAAATTGGATGGTAGATTGATAAATGCACACCGTCCTTCACCGTATATCTTTCACATTTTACCGATGTGTAAGCAATCAGCGGTCATTAAACTCTTTCATGCAATTTATATATTCTTTTTTCTTTCTAACAAATTTATAGCTTCTACACTACTCAGTCTCCACCCTACTCAATGCCATTATAATTCAAACTAATTTAGTCCAAATTGAAAAGTTCAAGGGGTCTCGTAAATATTTGTGTCAATAGTACGAACCAAATAGTTCAAATATTTAGTGACAGAATTTAGATATCTATTGATAATCCAGTTTTTCATATCTCAATTTCTAGTTCTTTCTCTGCAAATATTTTCTATAATAATTCAAATTTTAAAATACCGCTTAGATATAAATTTTTCCAATTTCATAGGTCATAAAACTTGTTTTCTGCTAGAATTTGAACCAAGGTTCTTACCATGGAAGAAAACGTCGCTATTAGACTGTAACCGGTAGCGATTTTTTCTGGAATTGATCGCCATATATATATTTTCAAATCTGATGAATTGCATTGAATTATTTTTTGAAATTTTACTTTATATTTCTAGGTCTACACCATATTTTGTACTAAAATTCTCCATTTGAACACCTTACTTATAGGAATTATAATTAAAGTAATAACTATGGAATTCCAAAGTAGTACAAGTATATAGTTGGCTTGTTGAATTTTTTTTTTTTGGCATCCATAACTGACAAATATAGAATCGTGAGTAATGTTCAAGTAACTCACCGTAATCATTTTATTTTAAGGTCAAGATATAAAAAAAATAACTAGGGAGCAAAATTAGTAAAGTTGTCAGTTCCCTTAATGTACCCCCTCGTCTCATTGGGGAGTCTTTACCACTCAATACTGCCTCAGCTTTGTCATTCACTATATATACTAATAAATGTAGTACTGGTCCTTGTACATTGACAATTCTTGTACCATCTTGGTACCAACCTTAATATTATTGGGAAAGTCTATAATATACTAAAAAAATTTCATTTTCTGATATATACTTTTGTGTAGGAATTGATGTGGTTGTATGTTTAAGGGAAATTGTATTTAGGCTAGAAAATAAGTAAACACTAAACCTTGCATGACTACGAATCTTTCCTCTCTCTTTTTTTTCTATCGCACTTTAGTTATTTTGAAAGCTTAACAATGTGTAAAGTACTTTTTATAATCAAAGCAATTCAGACTTTATGAATTTTTTATTTTGTTAGTAATGAATTATTTAATTTTCAATTTAATTGCAAATATATTTTTTAACCTCTTGGTAAATAATATTATTAGCTAATTCTAATATCGTTTGTGTGGAAAATAATACTTGGCTTGAGTATCACGTGATATGGATGTGGACCCACAAGGAATTGATTTCTAAAAAAAGGGCTAAAATGTTATATCCCAAAAAATTTAGAACTATTTTTATAGTATTTTTTTACTGATTTCGTAAGATTTTTTTTCCACTAATACATTTTTTTTTTGGATATGCTATATATATTTATTATGATATTAAAGAGAGTCGTAAATGACCAATATATTCTAGACATTTCTAGTTTATCTTGTACAAGTTTCTTTACTCAAGTCAATCACACAATAATATATCAATGTATACTTTTAACCGAATTGGCTAGTCACAACACCTTAAAATAAAAAAGTGGCGGAGTAAAATTAGTACAGAAAACGTGACATAATTAATGATATGAATACAACCAACATCATGGGAGATGTGAGTAGAATTGCAAGTAACTAGGGTGCATTTATCAGAGATAGTAGAGCTTGATGGCAGTTGTCCCTGTTAGTTACCATTGGATCACATCATGCATGTGCAATAGTTGCACACTTGCACTTTTTATACCAAAGAGAACTCTGAAGCATAGCAAGGTACGTAAAGGCCGCTGCTTCATGACCTTATAATGTACTCCAAATGTTCCTCTATGCATGCTTCTCCCATTCATGCCCTTTACGGTAACCGACAGTTTGACAATCATATAAAGTTACATGATCAATAGCTATGCAACTTAATTTGTTCTGATAATATCCTTATTTTTGATACAAAAAAAAAATTGTTCTGATAATTGAGCTTAGAGATTTTTTCATACTAAATGTGTTATTTTTTTCATTATTTTCTTTTCCAAGGTCCTTTACACATTCATTTGTAAATTCCAAGTCCATGGATGTACGTATAAATCTAACAAGAACTAGGTACGTAGGACTTTTCTCTAACTCAATAAATTAGTTTGTAACTATTTCCATGATTTGAGTGGCAACCGATCGAACAGTCCTTACTGAAACTAGTAGGAAAAGGGAATTAATTTTGTTGGCTATAGCTATAGCTAGTAAAAGTAAATTGAAGGGTGCATTGCAACGTACTTGTAGCAGTTAGAGTGTACAGCCAGTCTGCCAGTACTCTCAGCTTCCTAAGACTAAGAGGAGCCGCCCCTATTGTAGCTAAATTCTTTAAAGGGAAAAGCGCGTTAATAAATTAACCTCAAGTCATGCAGTCACATGGACAGAGAGATAAATAAATTTATGAAAGAGAGAGAATCAGAGAAGCGGTGAAAGTTATTAACTAGAAATTAAAGCATTGCATTATAAAGGAGTTGAGCAAGAGAATGGGACTTGGTATGGATGCATTGCATGGGTCACGTTGCTCCTGTTCTCATCCTGGGTTGCAGCCTCTTTTGCTCCATTATTAGTTTACCTCATCCTTTAACCCTTCCCTTCCTTCTCTCTCTTAAAATTTATCCACCATTATTTTTTTTTTCCCTTGCCAGCTCAATTTAAGGCGCCAGATTAAAAACCCCCCAAAGCCTCTCTCACTATTTCTCCTCACCCCCACTCTCACTCCCACTAGGGGAAACAAAAGTATAGAAACGAAAGCACAGTCGTAGCTTGAAACAATGGCTCATCAATGGGAAATGCAAATGAAAATGGAGCACTATGGCATGGGCATTGGAGGCTCCTACTCAAATTACTCAAATATCAACGCTGCACAGATGAATAGCGCCAGTGTCTCTAACGTGAATCCAGCTTACTATTACGGGGTGCCATCAAATAACGATTCTGTTCGCGTTGACGAAATGCTGGATTTCTCCCATGCACAGGAGTTGTTCCCCATTGCTTCTGCCTCGCCTCTGGCCGATCATAAGCATCTAATTGCTGGGCAGGGCGACCAGTCTCAGACTGCCAGCGCCAGAAACTCAGTCTCGTCCTATGATTCCTTCGCCAATGAATTTTATGTACCCGTAAGTATTAATTGTTACAAAACCCTTATTCATGAAAATGCACATCAAACTCATATATATTTCTGTGTTCTAAGTTCTAACAAATTATATTTTTTGTTGTCATGCAATTGTAGAGTGATGAGGCAGCAGAGCTAGAATGGTTGTCGAAATTCGTCGATGATTCGTACTCCGACATGCCTTCCAACATGGGCGCCAACATGGCCAACTATATGAATGCGTCAAATGAGACAGGCCAACTCGGTGCGGAGAATTCATCTGCCTCGGCAGGCCGCGGGGCACGTAGCAAGCGCTCACGGGCCACATCTGCAATAGCAGCTGCGTGGCACTCACTAATTCCACCGCCACAGTCATCCCCCTCAACCTCTTCCTCTTCTTCCGATTTACCCACTAAACCCTCCAAGGGGGGCTCTGCAAACCGAGGCAAGAAGGCCGGCATCGGCAATGGAGGCACTGAGTTTGGTCTCGAAGGAGGCGTCAGGCGGTGCACGCACTGTGCGTCAGAGAAAACCCCGCAATGGCGAACCGGGCCTCTCGGGCCCAAGACACTTTGCAATGCTTGTGGTGTCCGGTTTAAGTCAGGTAGGCTCATGCCCGAGTATCGGCCAGCAGCGAGCCCAACTTTCGTGCTGACTCAGCACTCCAATTCGCACCGCAAGGTAATGGAGCTGAGGCGGCAGAAAGAGATGATTATGATTCGTCACCGTGACAATCCTTCTGCGGCAGCAGCCGCAGCAGCAAACGCTGCTGCTGGAAGGCCTGAGATGCTCTACCACGACTATGGCGTATGTTAGTGTGTTCTCAGAGTGTCTTGGATACTTCTCTTGAGTAGAATTGAGTTCGTTTTTCCAATTTTTTTTTTTCCAATCCTGTTAATTGTTATCTTCTTTGTTCTAATTTTCTGATGGAACTTTTATGTCAGCATAAAATTGAAAATTTCTGGGGGTTTTCTTGGACGATAAATTGTAATGATCCGACGAAGGAATTTTTTTTCGCGTATTTTGGCACAATTTTCCATAAATTGTAGTGTCTTGTCAGTTGTTACCATAGGTGTTAATTATACGTGCAGCATGTAAACGAATTTGATCGAAAACTAAGAGGAGAGATGCTTTCCAACTTTAATTTTTTTTTAACTTGCGATGGGGAGAAAAAAAGGTGGGACTTGAATTCAATAATGGAGAGAGGAGAGAGGAGAGAGAGACGGGGGGAAGGGGGAGTGGGAAGGCACGTGATCACGTGACTTGCTCCAGTGGGGGACTGAAGCCTTTGTCAGGAGAAAAAGGCGAAATAAAAATTCTGGTCACGTGATAGGGCCGCTGATGACGATAGATGAGGAAAAAAATCGAATCTGAACCTGGCGTTGCCACTCACTCTCTTTGTTGCCTTCTGTTGTAACTAATAACATACATGGACAAAAACAAGTACGGTAATTTGGTGTAAATAAAATACATACATACATATATATATATATATATATATAGGGACTGGTTAAATTGCTGCCGGCAGCATTCTGGCCAGCTGCTGCCGGGGGCAATTTGGTCATTTCCGGTGTTCAAACAACAAATTTTTTTATACAGATATGTTCTAAATATTAAAATCTACTTGGAGACCAAATTTTACATTTTTTGGAATTTTTTAGCTATTTATTAAGCCACTTTGAAAATTCCAGATCACACGGTCCAGAATTTTGGTGCACTGTTCACCCGGATCAGCCAATTTCAAAGTGGCCTAATAAATAGCTAAAAAATTCCAAAAAATGTAAAATTTGGTCTCCAAGTAGATTTTAATATTTAGAACACGTTGAACGGTTCAGATTTGTTGTTTGAACACCGGAAATGACCAAATTGCCCCCGGCAGCAGCTGGCCAGAATGCTGCCGGCAGCAATTTAGCCAGTCCCTATATATATATATATATATATATCTATATATAGATGGAATCGATGCTATTGGTTGGTCCATTTTGAAACTTTTTTCATAATGTTTTTCTATTGGCAAAAGACTCCACAACTAGGAATTGTCATCATTGGACGGTGTTAAATACGCCATCTCGTCTCATCCCGCATTCCCGTTCATCTTTTAAAACAAATTACACGCTAGTAAACTTACCATATTTTGCATAGTGTTTACGTACACAGTCAGATTACATTCACTTAATTAGCAAAGTGAATGTTGTGCTGCGTTTCATATTGTTACCAAACTTGAGGGAAACATTCGGAAATCGGAAAGCCCTTCCTCATATAATGGGCATCATAATTTTTAAAAGACGCCGGCAGTTTTATAAATTTAACAAAAATGTTTGCCTGCATATTATTTTCTTATACTTTTATTGCTTAAATTAAAGAAATTGGCTCACGTTACGTACATGGTTTTTTTTTTTTTTTTTCTAAAAAAGCAACAAGTAAAGATTTGAAGGGTTGGGCCCAGGCCTTGCTAATGTTGGGCCTTCATAGTGGGCCATTGATGGAAAATGCAATTTGGAAACAATATGGGGCCCAAAAGCTGAGAGAGTCGGCATAATTGATCAGCCTCTAAAAGTCTGTTGTTAGTAAAAGCATTTTCACTTTTTATGATAACATGCACATGTACTGTCGTACTGATGTACACTTGGATAAGATATTGATAGAGCTAGATTAACATAATACAACGCACGAGCTATAAAGTCAAAATGAAAAAAATATATTACCGTTGCGGTACAAGAAGCTAATACAACTCTGTCAATATATTTACCCTGTACACTTGCAGAAGCAATTCGTGTCATCACAGTGCATTATCTGCTTTCTTTTGAGCTTTGATGGGTTCATTTCAACTATTAGCGGCGCACTACGAATTGGGCTAACATCAATGTATTGTATAAGTTGAAAACAAAATTGGTTAATTTTTGTTTTCCTTTTATTGATTTTTAGAGAGGAAAAGAGAATGATGAACAATGGTTTTATTGATTGTTTTGTTCTGATCTATACATGATGTATACAAGAATATTTATAGCCTAACTACATGAGTATTCCTACTAGCCGTTAGACTAATTCCTAATTTACTCCTACTAGCGGTTGGGCTTATTCCTAATTACAATTGCTGGATTTATTGCCCATTTACATCATCATTACAATATTAAGCTAGATACCAAATATAGCTTGACAGCTACATGATGGATGGTAGCTTATTTGTTACCTAAACTAGCTTATGATGAATATTCTGAGGCTATTTCTCAACACCTTTTATCTTGAAAATCACATTTGCCGTCAGCGGGACAGGTTAGTGGGGCTACTAGGTCATAGATCATCTTCTTTTTTGAAGTGGTTATGCATGTTTCCAGTTGTTTGCTGCCTGAGTGGATGCCTCACTCTGGGGAGTGTATGCAGTACCGGGCTTGGTGGAGGAACAATTTGACAGCTAGCGAGTAATTGTCAGGTATGGAACAGATTAAGAAGCAGTTCACCTGGTCACCTGAAGAAAAAAACCAGCATTATACCAGGTAGAAATACAAGAAAAACGCATAATAGTACCACTGCACTGCACCAGCCTACCAGGGGCACTGTCACAGTTTAGACTACAAGTTTACAACCCTACAAGTGAAGTAATAATTTGAGTACATTCTATTGATTCACCTTTAAATACTTCATAGCACAACAACAACCATACCAGTACTGAGATGGAAGAAAGCGTGCCAGAATCAACTGCAAGAGGTAATCGTTTTGAAGAAAATATATAGGGGTCACTGCAAGAGGTAATCGTGTAAGCTGGATCGATAATTGAGGAGAACCTCATGCTGTCAATCTATTTGGTTGTTGCTTTGCAGCTGGAAAAACGAATCATAAGCAGTCTGGGACCTCTGGCGTGATTTACTGGATTTAATATTTTTTATTTACTCTTATGCCCCTTTTGATAGAGGTTATCAGAGAATACTATAATTAATGTAATTAACATCATCAGTATATTTGTTTCGAAAAAGCCACTGTATTGAAAGGTGGATAAATATTTATCTTTCCAATTTTGTAATGGATCTAGTTGTCTAATTCCACAGAAAAGTGATTAGCTATTAACTTAATTAACCGTATCTAACTCAAACTATGTCAACCTGTATGTACAATTTGATAAAAAATATTTACCCTCCTTTCCTTTCTATACAGGTTTTAGACTTTTATAATTTTGAAACAAAAAAAAAAAAAAAACTTTGACTTAGCAATTTGACTCACAAGAAATAGAGGTGGTCTCAATCCCAAACCTAAAGTCCATAAAATAAGGGGAAACACATTAACTTTTAGTGAGATCATGATTACAAAAGCTCCTCAATGACATTGTACTTTGAGGAGCCACGACGAAACAGAGGCAATGAGATCTCTTGCTAGACCATCTAAACAGCCATTTAGTTTTGATTGCAAAATTGGTTTTCACAATTTCACTTCCATATTTGAAAATTGACTTTAAAAGCAGCAGTATGACTCAATGTTGTGAGCTCCACTGGCTTGGTTTCTATTTGGTTTTCTTTTATCTCCTCGTTGCAGTTCAAGCTATGCTTAATAATCCAATGATCGGCAATAGCATCAGAAAGAAGAGACCGAGGTAGATGCCTATCCGTTTTTATATATAGCAAGTAAGCACATATCATTTATTAGAATTCCGAGATAATCGATATATAATACAAGTACTCAGAAATGATTGTTCGTTTGATCATCCCAACCTCATTTTGGTTTCTATTGTCATATTACTTGAGAAAAATAAGTGAAGATCCAAACACTTGCTGTTAGATTAAAGCATTACCTGCCTATGCAAGGTAAATTTAATACACACAGGGAAAATTGAACCAAAGCAAACCATCAAATCAGGAACAATCATTCTGATAGTATAGTTGTGTCATATTTGGATTCTAGTGTCTGATTAAAAATCAGCCACTTGGGATCAGATACAAAATTACTTCCCTATCATGAAATTTGTATGTTATAGATCAATTCAGATTATATCAGACAAACCAGACTCAACAAAGGCACAAACAGATGCACTGTAGAAACCACGTACAGTACAGATTATCGAGAAACTTATTTTTTTTTCTTTTGAGTAAGGTTGGAGGTCTACCGAGAAACTTGTTATCCATGCTTATAATGAAAGCAGCCTGATATATGAATATTAGGTGCAAATACATGTGCAGTCAATAAGTATAATATTTGTGAGTCTAGTTCATGTACAAGGCTGTTGCCTCTGGCTATCAATTTGCCGTGGTATACTCTGAAATGATCACCGGCATACATTATCAAAATAAATATGTCATTGTTTTCCGCTTGTGATAATTAAAAGGAATTAGTTAGATAAGTTAGAAATCAATGCTAATAGACACGGGCATCGGCCTTAATGTCATATACCGATGCAAAGCCAATGGCTTGGATAAGGCAAGCTTCTCGTCCTCTGATTTTGTTGCTTGAATCAAGTTTGCTCTTAAGCTTACTTCCTCCATCTGTATGAGAGGAAAAGAAAACGAATTTAATTTCTTGAGGGTTTATATCAGAAAGGATTAGTCCTTGATTGCCTTAACCAGTTCAACTCTATACCATCATTGTCTACATCATGTTTTAGCAATTGTTTTGAAGAGAAATTAATTTTAAAATATGACAACTCAAGTTTAAAAAGGATAAGAAATATCCGCATCATTGTTAGAAAACTAAATGTGTTAATTAAAAGTTTCTAGGTTCTCGACTTAATTGGGAATAGCGCAACTTCGGAGGAGCTTAAATTAATCTTAAATAAGAGAGGAAAGCAACTGTTAAATAATCTTAATCTTATCCTTAAAAAAAAGCTCTTTTTGCCAATTTTTTGCTTTTCAATAAAGAAAAATATGCTATGCAATAAAATTTAAATTATAGGAAAAACTCAAAAGTTTACTTGTAGCAGAGTTATCTTTTGACATAGATTCGTTAGCTGCTGTAAACCTTCCATCTCTAATAGGATTGTCTTGGTTAACTCAACGAACATTAAGCTGATAGTTTCTGCCTACAATTTAAGATAAATGAAAACAAATTGGCTATTGTTTACAGAAAGATGGAATTAAAAATTTTGAACTTGGATAAAATTTGCATACCATAGAATAGAATATCTTCGCTTTAGCTTCAATATCTTTCATTATATCCATGGATACACGCAAGCATCTGTGCAGTGATACAATATTCGCCTACAATATATTAACATCACATGTCGATCATAGAAGAAAATAAGCAAAGTGATTTATAAGCAATAAGTGAAGAAGAATGATGCTTTTGTGTCTCTGTACCTGAGCTCCCTGTACCAAAGGAAGAGAAAGGCAGGTGACACCTAAGACCTTGCCAAGCACAGCCACGGCATCGACGTGAGGTCGTGCCACTTTCTCCCATTTCATAAGCAATTTCACTTGTACTATAAGCATTGATTGCAGCTTCAACTTCAACCTCCCTCTCTGCAAAAGAACCCGCTTCGCTGTCACGACATTTCTCATTTCTGCAAGCCTCAGCCAAGCATAGAATAGCTTCCTCTGTCCATACAAAACCCATATGAGCATAAAAAATTTGAAACTCCAAATCTCCAATACTTGAATTAATATATATGAAAGGAAACAGATTAGAAGGGAAAGAACAATGGACTTACAGAGCCTTTGATTTCTCTATTTATTGGTCATATAAAAAGTTCCTTAATTTATAAAGAAAATAGAAGCAATTTCACCTTTAAAATATATTGTTTAGTGCTGCATAGTAAATCAGCCTATAATTTTGAAGAAGTCCAAACTTACAGCCCATTTTTATATATGGGTTTTCCTGTATTTATTTCATATATCTCAGTTTGACCCGCTAAAATTTAAGGGCTTAATAGAAAACCCAACAACTAAAATGCTTCTCCACAGAAATATGTGTAGTGAATTACTGTATTATTGGTTAATGAACTTATATACAACTATTCACATAATTTCTGCCACATTGATATCCAGACAATTCAACAAACGAGGCGCGCATATACGGGGCTCCAAGAGCTACAGTCTAAAAAACCGATTCTTGCCAATAGTCTGTTCACAGTTCCCGTACAAAAATTAAATCACATAAACAACCCATTAACCATAAAAAGCAACATTAATATTATTAATAATCAAAATATTAGTTGCATCCGTCAACCTATCTCTCAAAAGTCGACCTTGCCTTCTTTCTTAAATCACCGAAAGTTGTGATAAATTAATTTAATTGGAAGAAAACCTCCCTTGCACTTGCCATGCCACGATTCTTAATGCGAGTCAATGAATTGCAAATATAAAACTAAGCATATAACAAATATGCAAATTTGAAACATCCATCCAACCTACCTCAGACACAAATCGCTGGCGGTTCATCGCCGCATCGGCACGGGCATTGACGAACCTCCATTGCACCAGCTGCACCAAAATAATCCTCAACCGATGCACCATCTCCACCTCTGCCGGGTCCACTTTCTTTCTCCTTGCGAACAGCCCCATGATACCTTCCATTCCGCTTCCAACTCTTCCTAAGTCGACACTTTTTCGCTGTGGTACTGCTGTCTCTATCATATCCAATGATCGGCCTGGGGAGAGCGCCCATGCAGAGGCGCCACGTCTCGGGCTTGGCTTTCGACATGAAGTCTCGGTGCAAAAAGAGCGTCGGGGTGAAGAATAAGAGGTGCCTTTCAGAGGAGAGGAAGCCGTTTTCGGGAAAGAGCGAGTGATATAAGATGCGAAAGGAGAGGAGGTGTGATCGGGAGAGGAGGAGACCGAGTGGCGGTAAGGGGATGCAACGCTACGGTTGATCATCGGGTCTTCTTGTTGTTTTTTCTTCTTTTTCTCTGATGTGGTCTTTGACCTGAAATCCATTGTATGGTACTATGGTTTTTAGTTGTAGATCAAATTGAATTTTTGGTTTGGTTTTGATGTTGAGTTTCTGGCGGGGGGGTTGAGGAATTGGGGAAGTCTTGTTGTCGTTTTTATTGTTTTTGTTATTCAAGGGATGCTTTGGTTAATATTTAATTATTTGATAAACTGTCAACTATTTTGGGGGTGAGTAGATTGCGGGAGGTATACAAACAGGTGAGATATAATTTCTCTGTGTACTCTCCAATATTAATTAATTAATTAAAGATAAAGACATTTGACAATTGACATCTCTTTCTCCAAATGTAAATTCTCTATTGTGCAGTCTCCACGATTTTTTGCAATGATTCGCCTTGATAATGTTCATTACAAACTTCTGTAACATTGACTCGAGACACTAACATATAATATTATTATAATAAGTGAAACTGCGTTCGTCTTATAAATTCATTTTTTTTTAATTCAAATAATCAATTCATAAAAATGTACTTGCGGACAAAATTTACATTTCTTAAAAAAAAAATACTATTTTTTAAAATCGATAGAAAATCACATTATAAAAGTTTTGAATCATCGAAAATAATAATTTTCTACATATCAAAACAAATAATACAAAAATTATAAGAAAAAATAAATTTTAGTCTCAAAATATATTTTCACATAAAGATCATATTGAACAATTCACATAGACTATTTAAACTTTGAAAATAAAAATAAAAATCTAATAGTATAGATATAGCCTCGCTAACAATAAAAAATGTATTATTTCAAACTCGCTATACAATAAGCAATTGGAATATCTAAAAGCAGCAGCTCTTGTAATCCAGGGACAAAAGAGTGAAAGACGAAGACCTCAAAACTTTCATTCAAGGGTAATATCTAGGTTGGACTGTTAGCACGAATGACTAGATGTCAGGTGTATTTCCAATCTTTGATTTTGTACAAACTAGGATAGTGTGTATTGTTAAAGCAATACAGTATTGGGGAACGGGAAGCGGACCCTGGCCTAAGAATAAAGTTTATTAAAAAACAAAAATAAAAGAATAAGATTTTTATTTCAATGTTGCATTTATGAAAGGAGCGCTTTTAACAATGCAGGCAACGATTATGATTCCAGTAATAAGTTAACATGGAAGAGAATCAGCTCGACTCTAACCTTTATTAAAAAAAAAAGTTAACAGAAAAGGTGACTAGAGAATTTTCTTCAAGTATCCTATGGTAAATGGGACCTGATAGAGTCAATTTGATTCTACCGGATTTAGAAAATTGCAAATATTCCAAAAATTGGAGTTAATTTTACTAGAGATTTGGTGAACTTAGTTTGAAAATTTATCGGATTGATTTCAAATGACTAACTCAAGCAGTTAAAAGCGACCGACTTCACAAATAATGTAAACGTTTACGTATAAAATTCATTTGTTTTCTAATTAATTTTGTGCAAAGTCAAGCGGTAAAAAAAAATATATAAGTTAATTTTAATGTATTTATTTTTTTACTATTTGACTTTATACAAAATTAATTAAAAATTTATAAATTAAAAGTATCACTTGTAAAATAGATCAAAACAAACAAATATAAGAGACTCGGTGGGCTTAACTTGAAAATCTATCAGAGTGATTTCAAATGACAAATTCAAGCAGTTGAAAGCTATCAACTTTACAAGTGTTGTGTTTACATGCAAAATTCATTTATTTTCAAATTAATTTAGTAATCAAAAGGTAAAAAAAGCTTTGTGAGTTAATTTTAACGTATTTATTTTTTGTTTTTTTTTTACTACTTAACGTTATACTAAATTACTTAAAAAATTTATAAATTTATATGTAAATGCATCACTCGTAAAATAAATGAGTTTTGAATTTGTCATTTGAAGCTAACCCATTAAGTTTTGAAGTTAAGTTGATCAAGAGGCTCGGTGAGATTAATAACACCCTATTTCATTACAAAAATTATTATTCATATGAATTATATTATAATATTGTCCAATGCTACAGGTATATGATCCAATGAGAAAACAAAAATAAAACTTAAAAATATCTTCTTGAGAAAGAAACCACTAAGATAGTGGCTCTGTTCAGCAACATGAATTAAGGAGTAAAAGATTAAGAGAGTAGTATGCATTTGAATATATATATTATATATATATATATATATAATATATATATATATAGATTATATATATATATGCTGGCTATACTTCCATAAGCATATGCCTACATATGCTTATAACTTATTTTTGCGTTTCCAATATTCAAATGATCGAGTCCGAACGTTCATCTTGTTCTCCATATTAATATGTGCTTGGAGACCAAATTTTACATTTTTCGGAATTTTTTACTATTTATTAAGCCACTTTAAAAATTGCTAATCATATGGTCCAGAATTTTGTTGCACTGTTTTACTGTTCATCCGGATCAGCAATTTTCAAAGTGGCTTAATAAATAGTAAAAAAATTCCGAAAAATGTAAAATTTGATTCCAAGCACATATTAATATGGAGAACAAGATGAACGGTTCTGATCGACCATTTGAACATTGGAAACGCAAAAAATGAGTTATAAGCA
>JAJGRW010000204.1:1332966-1354955 GCA_025461045.1 Carex parvula | reverse complement strand
AAACATTCGGTTCAGAGAGGGGCAAACTAATTTTTAAGGAAAGACAAAGAAGAACCGAGTCTATCTTTTTCAGTAAATTTCAAAATCAGGGATCCGGTCATGTAGGAGATGGGAATTAAGATAATAGGGTTATTAAAATGTATACAAGTAGGATTAGAACATTACAATAGTTTAGAGGAATTAGTGAGAATAAAACACTAGATCTAGAAATTAGAGTCATTTGATCGTGTAAATACGTTTTTTTATTAATAGAATTTCGTTAGTGACATTGAAAGTGTTAACGACTATATAAGGATTAGACAAACTAAAGCATTTTAGAGGAATTAGTGAGAATAAAAGAGTAGATCTAGAAATTAAGGTCATTTGACTTGTTATAAATACATTTTTTTTTCAATAGAATCATTAATAGATATTTAAAAAGGTAGATCTAAAAATTATGATCATTTGAACTCATGTTAATACATTTTTTCACAAGGAAAGTGTACTATAACTAATAATTATTTTTTAATTGAATCCATCATACGGTAATTTGGTTCACAATTTGTTACATTGTTAGGAGATACTTAATAATTTTGGAATACTATTCAAATGTTCAGTTAGGTAATTTTTTTGAAACAGAGGTTTATGACTTTTAAATTCATATTATGTTATTACAACAAAAAAAAAAAAATTATTTGGATTTCAAATATATAGCCTTTCACTCAATAACATTGTATTTTTATCACTAGACTAAAGGCCTAATTTTAATATTCAATTAAATAATAGACAAGTCAATCATCTTCATTACCAATACAAAAATTTAAAGTATAATTTGGATTTTAGCTCTTTCTACATTTTATTATATCATTTTTTAAACACGTCACAATTTATCATTGTGTTATCCTCAAATAACATACCGATTAAAGCTTTAGCTCGTCCCAAACTTCCAATCATTGTAACTTGTGAGTCAATTGTAGGATTGCTTTTAAACGATTACTATCTATATTATGATAATATAAAACTATGCTCTCTTAATATACACTATATAGCCGAAAGCCTCGCTTTGCTTCGGCAGCGACGATTGAGACATTGCAGTACAAAACAAAATAAGTAGTTGGTATAATGTGAGGAATACAAAATCAAAACAGCGTATATACATATAGATCATGTTGGATATGATTTTAAATATTTGTATAAACTATACATATGAAACAAAAACAATATATAAACTTGATTAGCACTTGATTGACAAAAATTGTACAGTTGGAAGTATTGTCCAGATGGAGACTATGTTTTTAACGGGATGGTGCAGTTATTCCTTTTTTTTTTTTGCTGTATTGTCGTCACTGCTGCAGAAATGCGAATATACATCAGTTTGTTTTAGTCAACTGGGCTTGATCCAAACTTGAATCAACCAACAATTGTAGTTCTAATTCAAGATGACTACAACTTGAGGCTTAGAAATTGAGTGAAAACTCAAGCCTAGCTCCCAAAACTACAAACTACAAATGTAGTGTATATTAACTCGTATACAGTTGCAAACAAATTCAGTGTATATAAACCCGTATACCAAACTTGAAAGTGATTTACTGACATGATTTGAGGCCCAATCTGACCAAACTCAAAATGATTTCTAGAATTCAATTGCAATCAAGCACAAAACTGAAATTAGTAAAGAAAAAGGCAAAAATTGCAGAGTTGAGGCTTAATTGTATTATTTAGACTATATTTTGTGTCTAACAACAATGTAGCAAAAGCCTTTCAAAACTGAACCAATATAATAATGAGTTGGCCATACATATGTACCATACATGTTTTGGCCATTTTGTTGGATCAGGGATTAATTGACTTGTGGAGTTAAGCTTTGATTCGTAATTGTTTTTCTGTAGCATGTTCAGGTCTCACTGCCCCTCTTTTCTTTTGCAATTAACCAACTAGCGTACTCTGTGATATTATAGATAGCTAATAGCGATTAATATTTTCTTGTATTGCATGTATTAATTAATTTCTTATTCATCATTTATATTTCATTGTTTGAATGTTCAAACAATGAGCAAAACATGGATTTATTAATTCAGATGAAATTGAACATATGACCTACCAAAACATGTGTTTATTTGAGTGCACAAGTGCTGGCATTGCAAGTGAAAATATGAGCGAAATTAAGTGTTCCATTCAAAGTACAAAATCTCTTTCAAATAAAATTCTTCGCAGTTAATATGTAAACAAATTATTTATCCAAAAATTGAACGGACTTCAGGTATTATTTCAACTTCATGGGAAAAATACGTAAAAAACATATTTTCACAAGATAAAAAACAAAAAAAGAATTAGTTGAGAAGGCAGTCAGTTAGGAGCGAAAGACATTCAAATCTAATCAGAGCCCCAATTTGAGGCCATCATTTGAACTATGCACTTTGATCGTCACACTACCTTGGATTATAAAATGTAATATCAAGTTCAAAAAATTCAGCTAATTTAATGCTGACTTAATTCGGGTGTTAAAGGGTGGCTCAGAAGGCGGAAGACATTTCGCGGATTTTGTCTTCATAAAACTCAGATAAATTAAATCCTACAGATCATCAATGCCACCCTTTAAAAATATGAAAAAATAAACTAATAATTTCAATAATCGAAAAGGGGATCAGAAAGAAAAAAAAATATGAAAAATAGCCTCAGAGAGAAGATTAGATCTAATCCACACAGCATAGGCTTCGGATATATGCTTGTCTTTCTTTTTTAACATCATCGACCAAATTCATACAAACAGAAACAGTATGATAAAGCAAGAAATAGAAATCGAAATAGAAATACAAAAAGGGATTGAACTCAGAATATGGGTGGTGATATATAGTATGGTCGTCAAGGCAAGTAGCCATTACGACGAACGAGACCTGATATCAATCATCATCGTTCCTTATCAGCTAACAACAAATTGAAACAAACACTAAAACACCAAAAATAACAAATTCGTTCGTTCGAAAATGAAGCAGCGAACTGTATATCCATTGCAAATCTCTCCCTAGTCGGCGCTAAATATATAGCGCTATCGGACACGGAAGGGCGTCTAGGGTTTTATTATTTCCGCGTTGGTGTTAGTATTTGGAATCTTTACATCTCAACCATTACTTCTTTCCTAAACGGCTCTGATTTTAAGTCCGGATTAAACTGGGTAATCCGTTCGGCCTGTTAATCATGGCCTTTTAAGGGTCTTTTGAGAAATGTAATTTAAGGCCCAGTTATAAGAGTCCGTGTCCCCCAGATATCTGAGGTACAATTTCGAAAAACGGACGGCCCAGATTAATTCCAGCCGGGCCGAACTCAATTTGGTGCCTATTGAAACTTGAAAGTATAGGAGGTATGTTTAGAGATTCGTGCCGAATTAAAAGAACGATCCGGATTGATCACTCTATTTGATCTCACAGAAGGAAAAGGAATATTAATAAAAAAAATTCAAGTGGCCCACCATTATCTGTGAAGTGGGACCCACAACAGACAAGTCATGATAAGTATGAGGACTGATGAGTCAGAACCAAATCGATCAGATTCGTGGTCAGCAGAAATGCCCATTTTTTTAATTTTATTGCCAAATCCAGTACCGATGCCATCCTCAGTGGCGCAAAGGTAAACCTTCTACACAATTGCTTTGTGGATTGTGACATTTTCCAACATTTTTTTTTCTCATATCCAGCGTGTATCCACGTGTCAACTGTCGTTATTTTCCATTACGCCCCTGCATGATTTTTTTTTCTTTTTTTATTTGTTTTGTCTTTCTGACAGTGAAATTTTTTAATATTTTTGTGTCGGTTACTAATTTTTCTGTTCTCTAACATATTTCAAACAAGTTTCAGCTTTATTGAGTAACAATCGTTCATATTACTTCACTAATTTTAATTTTTTTTTTTATGTTTTATTGTGAAATAGTAAAATATTTCAAATTGCTAATTATTTTTTTGTCTTTTTTCTGATCATTAATTCTATAAATTACCAATGCTCGAGTCCTACTCAGTACATATCAAAACATTAATAACATATATAGTCATTGGATTTAAAATTTTACTAGAGATAATTACATCATTGACGTTACTATGAATTGAAAAGTAGTGTTGAATGCTTAATTAAATTTAAAATATTAATCTTGTAATATTTTGTAAGCTCCAAATACTATAAATATCCTTACAACATGACAAATTCTAAAACATATTATTACAATGTTCAACAAGATAATTATACAATAATCAAAATTACAAAACTTGCTTTAACCATATATATTAATCTCTAATCTATGCTCGTATTAGATTAATTTATCTCTCTACGAACGATAACCAAAGAAAAGGAGTCTTAACTTTTATTTTATTTTTTATTCATTAAAAATAAGGTTGAATAAATTAATTGTAGATGATGATGGATCTTAATTACTTCTCTTATCTCTATGAAGAGATATATATTTAATTTTTACAAGTTTACACGAGATATCCAAAAACGAATTTTCTAAAGCCATGATTTCAGAAGAAAACAAAAAAGAATGAAATATATAATAGATGAATATTTAAATTTGTGTTGGGTACAATTGATACATTTTAAGATTCCGCAACGGCACATACCAAACTTTTAAATCTCATAAAAGCCCGTATTGAGTAGACGATAAATTTGCAATTTGATTGGGGGGCAAAAAGCGAAATTGCCAACCATCCATTCCTGATTCCTCCATCTGTGATCTGTGCAGGACGGACTGACTGCAGGTATATTATATATCAGTCTTCAACCTCAACATTTAGCTGTGTTTAGATCTCAACACCCCGCACTCATTTTCTTCTCAAACCTTAATTTTTATCCTTAATTAAGCTGAATTAATTACTTAATTACAATCATATATATGTATATATCTACTTGTTTCTATTATATTACAAGATAGCTAGAAATGGTTTTGTACTTCAAGGCTCGGCCGGAGTCAGGAGACTACACCATTTTTATGGGAATTGACAAGAATGAGAATGAGGAGCTTATCAAATATGGCTTCCCCCAAGACATCTGGTAATTAATTGCATTCATATTTACTTTTCTTTTTTGTTAATTATATATTTATATGTGAAAGTATGTATATATATATCCAGTTCATTTCCTCTTTTGGGTTTCACTTTTTTTTTTTCTTTCTGGGAAAATTAATAATTGGTTTGATTTTTTTGCTCTCTGCGGTGTTAAATCCATGATATCTCGTACCACAAAAGAGAACCATGATCATTGCTTGTTGAAAATCTTCACTTGTGACATCTTGTGAAAGCAATGACATCATTTTACATTTTAGTTATCTCTTTTTTCTCGAGAGGGATCCATGATTTTGTTTGTCCGATCGAAATTTATTTGTTTCCGACTTGTTCACCAATAGATGAGCATCATGTACATCGCCAACAAATGCTTAAATGCTTGTATTGAGTGTTAATTATGTACAAAATTTAATACAAGCAAGATTGGAACTCACGAGCGGCATAAGAACGTCAAATGGTAGACGAGTCCGGGACGAGTGAGCTCTGGTGATTAGTAACAACTTTTTTTTTTTTAAAAACATTCGTAGAGGTTGCGAAGTCGTGAGGAAGAGTCAAATTCTCGATCTTTGGATAACCATCAGCCCTAGAACATTTTTCCTAGCCAACTGTGCTACCTCCCCTTTCGATTAATAACAACTTATCTTCCATAAATTTGGTATAACAGGCTGGAATAGAATCAGTTCTAGAACAGCATTTCCATATACAGTCTCCACTTTCCTTCAATTATAAACTTCAAGTAATTTATTATGCTACCAGAAATAATCATTTTTTAGGGTTGTTGAAGCAAATTGCATTAGATCTGTTGGCAAAACCGCTTCTGGTACGTAATATGCATGTATATTCTAATGCAATTGGCCTCTCCATGCATATGCATTTGCATGACATGGATTTATTCCAGGTTTCATGTAGATAAGGTATCCTCTGCTCATGTCTATCTTAGAATGCACAGAGGCCAAACAATTGATGACATAAGTGAAGGTTTACTGGAGGATTGTGCTCAGCTTGTGAAAGCTAATTCCATTCAAGGTATATTAATTTATTCTTTTTCAAATCAACTGTCGTACCAGTACGCTTTCATTTATGATTTTCTTTTATTTCCACTGACATATATATAAGGTAATTAATGCTGTAATAATGTTTCCAAAATTTTTTTAACAGGGAATAAGATGAATAATGTTGACATTGTATATACGCCATGGACAAATCTGAAGAAAACACTGTCGATGGATGTCGGCCAAGTTGGCTTTTTTCACCCTAAATTGGTGACTCAATACTTCTTTTCAGAAAATATTTTTTATTTTTTATATTTTGATAACCATTTCATCAATGGTACAGTTGTAAATTGTAATGGATGGTACAGCACAGGGCAGCTTCCTATAGAATATAGATAATGCGTGCATAAATTTATGGATGGTTGGAATCAGTTATTGTAATTAATGATACTTAATTTTACGATTATAATTAATAGGTACGCACAGTGAGAGTTGAGAAGCGAATCAATGAAATAGTGAACAGGTTGAATAAGACCAAAGTTGAAAGGGTGACAGATTTGAAAGGTGAGTCGCATAATATGATAATACTAACATATATTTGCAGGGTCCTAGCTAGTCACTAGTCACCATAATTAATGCATATTAGTTATTCTTGTTGTTGTTTATAATTATTTACATGCATGTTAATTATTAATTTACAGCTGAGAGAGAGGCCTTACATGCTGTTGAAAAGGCTGAAAGGAAACTTCAAATGAGAGATAAGGTCTCTTAGATCAATTTATATATCTTTGTCCATGTAGCTTTATTGAGCTTCTTCTTTTTTTTCAGAAATATGAAGGAGTATAAATACAAACTTTTATCTCTTTGAAGACCCTTACTCAAAACTTCTGAATTGTATATATTATTTTCAGAAAAGAAGAGAAGAGCTCCAACGGCTAGAAAAAGAGAGACTGGCAGAACGAAGGAGCTACAAGGGTCTGATGGTGCCTGAAAAGATGACTTCTAACAAACAAATAGCATCTGCTAGTAATTCCTTCAAAGAATTTGAAGAAGATTTCATGTGACCATGGCTGAAGCTTCAAAAGTAATTTCCAAAAGATGTAATATATATATAGATAAGGTCTACATAGTACATATATACTAAGTGGATATAACATCATATTAGATTAGAGCATCTCTCATCAGCTATTATTTTTTCTATGAAAAGCAGGAGAATAAAAGGCAGGCAGGGTCCTCATTGTAAATGCCCCAAAGGCAGAATGGTTTGGTATTTTTTCTATGAAGAAAGCTTCAATTAATTTGTGAGGTGATTGGTTTGGCAACTTCTCATTGTAAATGCCCCAAAGGCAGAATGGACAGGTCTAATTAATGTAATGCTTGAAACAAATATTATTGATGGAACTTGTTCGGTTAATATTAAATTTGTCAGGCTTATTAACCAAAATGCCGATAGAAAACAAATAAAATAATGATAATTTCTAGTTTGAATAATAATTTTCAAAATACCAAATAGCCGTCCGTTGGAATTATATAAAAAATAATTCAGATAAGTATGTCGATCGATGTTACCAACAATTTTGCTTAGAAACAAAGACCTCTCAAATGGAACCGAACACATACATGTACGATCTACCCCAACAAATTAGTTCTCAGCGTATTCAAAGCTCATGCATCTCTATCGATCCCAATCCAACGGCCCAAATAAACCAGGATCACGAGGCCCATAATCCTATCTTTCTCTTTCTCTTTCTCTTTCTCTTTCTCTTCTCTCTGTCGGGAAGTTAGCAAGTCTAAACATTTCGGGCTAATAGATTTGGGGTAACAATTAAAAGGCAAGAGCTAGCATCTAAACATTTCGGAAAGACTTGATAGGGCTTTGGCCTCCTTAGCTTGGACCCTCATGTATAAACTGCAAGTGTATAAACTGAAGAGAAAACAAACAACATGGAGCTTGCGAATTAATCTTTGCATTGACCATTTCTAACTTGTAAGATGTTATTAATATTTGTGATCCTATTTCACTGGATCCGAATTCAAGAAAGAAGAGATTCGACTGGTTTTCATTCAGCAGTCCTAATTTGAAACCTGAGGCCCAGATTGATCTGTTGGGCCCTTATAATTAGTCAATATATATTTATAGGGCTGGCTACTATGCTTATATAAGCATATGCCCACATATGCTTATAGCTCATTTTTGCGTTTCCAATGTTCAAATGGTCGATCCGACCGTTCATCTTGTTCTCCATATTAATATGTGCTTGGAGACCAAATTTTACATTTTTCTGAATTTTTTTTACTATTTATTAAGCCACTTTGAAAATTGCTGATCTGGGTGAACAGTAAAAACAGTGTTTCCAAAATTCTGGACCATATGATCAGCAATTTTCAAAGTGGCTTAATAAATAGTAAAAGAATTCAGAAAAATGTAAAATTTGGTCTCCAAGCACATATTAATATGGAGAACAAGATGAACGGTCGGATCGACCATTTGAACATTGGAAGCGCAAAAATGAACATTTAAGCATATGTGGACATATGCTTATATAAGCATAATAGCCAAGCACTATATATATATATATATATATATATATATATATATATATATATATATATATATATATATATCATCTGCTTGTATATGCTTCCAATGGAGAACACAAGACAATGGAGTTCGGACGGGGTTTCCACAAGACAATGCCTCGTGAAGGTCAAGTCTGATTTTTGTACATACAGATACGTACAGTAAGCACACGTGTCTCGGAAAGGAACACTGTCGTTTTGCGTCCATAATTAATTACACGACTCCATTTCTCGGAAAGGAACACTGTCGTTCTACGAACACTTTCTAGTTTGGTTCACATACTAATTTTTAAGGCACAGACAGCTTCCTGATTTAATTAGCTCACAAGCACGACCTTACTTGAACAGCATCTGTTCTATAGGATTTAGCTCATAAGCATTTTGTTAACAAGAACTGAACTATTAATTTGTTATGCATCGAAATATTTATGTATTCGTTCGTTCAAGTTTTATTTATGACTACGAGCGTTCAAAAATGAGGACAGGCAAAAAAAGAATAATCCGCAACTATGATTCAGGAACATTTAGGCAAGACCAGAAACATATTATAGTGATATATATATATATATATATATATATATAATAGTTTGTAAATTTGATACTGATTAGTTTTTCAAACTATACGTAACATATTGATTAATTTAACTGATGGAGGGATGAAAATCTAACTTCCTAACATATGAAGGCAAAGTTACTCTCATCAAGGCAGTTCTCTTAGCCATCCTTATCCACTTCATGCAAGCGACTAGACTGCCAAAGGGGGTCATCAGGCAGATAGACAAATTGCGAAGCAAATTCATGTGGAAGGGAAATGACCCCTGCAAGTGTATAAACTGCTTGGTCAACTAGGACACTATTTGTGCTTTAAAGATTAACGGAGGCATGGGAGTCATTTCACTCGACAGCCAAAACCAAGCCCTACTGATTAAATGGCTATGGCGCTTACAAAAGGACCGAGTAGGCCTCTGGACAACCACAATGGCACAGCTCTATAACATCATGAAAGCCTCACAGTTGCATGAGACGCATTACCAATGTTATTTTTTTTCTAAAGGAACTTTCACAACTAGTCCCCTTCTTTGAGTGCTCGATAACTACTGATGCTATCACTATTGATCTACAATGGAAATGGTTCGCATCGGGATCCTTCACATGCTCATCGGCCTACCAGATAATGCAAGAAAGTGGAATTATATCTCTATATTACAAAGTGTTGTGGAAATTACAGGTACATATGAAGGTCAAGATTTTTCTTTGGCTAATGATAGAGGATAGAATCCTAACGCAGCAAGTCCTAGCGGGCAGAGGATGCGCAGTCACGCGGGGGTGTGTACTCTGCAACAATGGTCAATTGGAAATAAGAAATCACATGCTCAGAAATTGCACATACTCTTCCAGGATATGGAAAGGTTTGGGGGCACAATTAAACCTACCACCAATGATAGGCAACTACCCGATCGACATTTACTGGATTGGACGCAACCAATTGTCTGGCCAGTACCCGTTGGGACACGGTATGGACAACAGGATCACCGATATTTTAATAATACCCCCAACAAAAAAGAAAATATCAAATCTGCCCTCCAACCAAAATTTTTACTAAAAATACCCTAACCGCCCCCCGTGGGGCGGTTTGCTATTTTTTGTTATTTTTTTTAGAGACAATATGAATATCAAATGCTGAATTCTAACTCTAAAAATTAGGATTTTTTTTAAATATTTGTTATATTACTTCTTTTGATGTATAATTAGCATATTTATACTAAAATACGCTAAATTACTTGAAATTATGTTAAATTACGTTGAATTACACTGAAATATGGTAAATTACGCTAAATTACAACAACTTCTCTAATTTTGCTGAAAATACGGTAAATTACGCTAAAGTAGATCAATTTTGTGCCATTTTTCATTAATAATAAAAAATAGTAAAAAAATTTGAAAAATAGTAAAAATTGGTTCTACAAGTTCATTATGTAACTAATTTACTGAGCTATTTAGATTGAATAATATAAATGAAAATCTTAATCGGAAACTTCAACTCAAGTTTTGAGGCTCTTCCCTTTATTTTTTGGCAATTCTGAATTTTGAAATTCGGCTTAGCCAAACACGAACACATGCGTCTTTTCGCAAGTTTTTTGAAAAGTGGTCATTTGCTAAAATCAGACACTCGAGCACCGTTTTATGGCCGTTTGAAGTTTCATCGTCGTTTTTCGCCTTTTCAGTGAAGATATCGTCATATTCATATGTAATTTAGCGTAATTTACCGTATTTTAGCTTTAGTATAATTTAACGTAATTTAGTGTTATTCAGCGTGATTTAATATAATTTCAAGTAAATTAGCGTCTTTTAGTATAAATATGATAATTATACATCAAAAGAGTAATCTAACAAAAAAACCCAGCTAACGTGGGTATATTTATTAACAAAAATGTCAAAAACTAGGATTTAGAAATTAGAATTTAGGGTTTAGGGTTTCTTTTAAATATTACTAATTTTTATAAATATGTTATGTGAAAATTGTAAATCATTTAATGTATGGTAATTTTTAGGGTTCAGGGTTTAGGATTTTAGAAATTGTTCAAAATAAGAGTTAAATGTTTAGAGTTTAGCGTAATTTACCGTATTCCAGTGTAATTCACGTAATTTAACATAATTTCAAGTAATTTAGTGTATTTTAGTATAAATATGCTAATTATACATTAAAAGAAGTAAACTAACAAATATTTAAAAAAAAATCCGAATTTTTAGCGTTAAAATTTAATATCTTGATATTCATATTGTCTCTAAAAAAAAAAAACTAACAAACCACCCCACGGGAGGGTGGTCTGCTATTTTTAGTGGACCGCCCCCCAATGGAGCGGTTAGATTATTTTTAATAAAAATTTTGAATCGAGAGCCGATTTAGTATTTTTTTGTTGTTGGAGGTATTAATAAAAATATCGGGCAGGATCGCAACTTCGCAAGTCATCTGAAGGGAAAGAAATTGGAGAACTTTCTCCCAAGAGAGGAAACATGAGCGTATTACAATTAATGCGGCTGCAATTGATGCAATATGACAGAAATGGCCTTGACACCATTGATGCATTTTTATTTTTCTAGCGGAGCTTTTTAATATTTAATTGTATTATAAATTATTTAGGCACCATACGGAAATCACTGAATTGATGTAATTAGATTGACGTAATGGCTCTATAAATATTCTTCTTTATCAATATATTTCTCAGTGAAAAATTTCCCCTAACCCTTAAAAAAATGTGTTGAATATTAGTAGGATACTAATAAGTTGTCTAGAACACACGCATATAAATATTTTATGCGCGACTTCAGAAATCATAATTCATTTAAACAGTTTTTACTTTCTAAGCATGAAGAATGAAGAGTAATAATTTAAGCATTAAGGCAGTCAATATTTTTGAATGAAATCCAACTCCCTCTATCTCTCTCTCTATCTCTCTCTTCTGCCAAAACCAGCAAAAGCCACGAACCTCGTAAAACCCACCAACTTTTCATTCCCTCGATCCTCGACTTGACGACCACTCTCCTCTCCTCTCCTCTCCTCTCTCTCACCCACTCACTGGTGTGTGTAGTGGTCTCTCTCTCACTCATGTCTTCTTCCAAGAAAACCTCGTTCCCACTCCTCACTCTCTCTCTCTTTCTCCTCCTCCCCTTCTCTCAACCGCTCGCCCCAACCCGACCCGGTTCTTCCCTCGACCCGCGCCAGCAAACCGCGCTCGAATCCCTCGGCTTTCCCGCCACCAGCGACGCCTGCGCTGTCCCCTCGCCGCGCGACAACGCCACATCATGCGACGGGGCCGCTCCATTTCGCCACCTCACCTCTCTCCGCCTCGCCAACTGCTCCACCGACCTAGACCTCCCCTACACTGTTCTCCAGTCCCTCTCCACTCTCAAATCCGTCTCCTTTCTGAACTGCCCCATCCCTCCTCCCAGGAGGCTCCCACCTCAGCTCGCCTCGTCTCTCCACTCCTTCTCTTGCATTTCTTCCCTTCGGCGCGTACCTGGTGCGTTGCTCTCGCCTCTACGCAACCTCACTGAGCTTTACTTGAGTGGCGTACCAGTGACCGAAAGCGCGCCGATTATGATTATATCTGAGATGGCTGATCTCACCAGCCTCACCGTTTCTAATGCCAACCTGTCAGGACCTATACCTCACCATTGGCACTGTCTTGATCTTACCCATCTTGATTTTTCCTTGAACCGGCTCAAGGGAATCATTCCTGGCACCATTAGCATGTTGGGTTCTCTACAGACCTTCAATTTGAGCTCCAATTTTCTCACTGGAAACATCCCTGATTCAATGGGTGATATGGTGTCACTAAAGAACGTTTCTCTATCAAACAACTCATTTTTTGGGTCGGTACCGAGCTCGCTCTCAGACCTAATCGACTTGGTTCAGCTCGACCTCAGCTCAAATCATTTTAACGGGAGCATACCGACTTTTTTTTCTGGGATGAAGAAGCTCAGAGTGCTCAATCTAGAGAACAACGACTTTGAAGGGGTTATCCCCTTCAATGCATCCTTCATATCTAAATTACAAGTTTTCAAAGTGGGAGGGAATAGCAATCTTTGTTATAACCATTCAGTACTGTCTTCTAAGCTTAGGCTTGGGGTTGCACCGTGCAATAGATATGGGTTGCCAATGTCGCCACCCACCGGCCGTACACGATCAGACACGTCATCGGATGACATGGATGACTATGGTGAGGCTGACAGCGGCAATGATGGAGGAGGCCACCGTGGACCCAACAAGCTTGTGCTTGGGATTGCCATTGGCCTTTCATGCCTTGTGTTTTTGGTCATCTTCCTTTTTTGCTTGTCCAAGGTTTGTGGATCAAGTTGATTTTATTTTTGTTTTCTATGCTTCAAACTTACAAGCTAGCTAAACAAATGTCGGTATTAGAAAGCTAGATGCATGGATTCTTTGTTTTCTTATTTTTT
This sequence comes from Carex parvula, assembly GCA_025461045.1. Classification (NCBI taxonomy): domain Eukaryota; kingdom Viridiplantae; phylum Streptophyta; class Magnoliopsida; order Poales; family Cyperaceae; genus Carex; species Carex parvula. The sequence goes on along the minus strand of JAJGRW010000204.1, from coordinate 1,341,400 downwards.
TGGACAAAGTTGTTGGGTTTGACATGTAATTTTGTTTTGATAATGAAAAATTATGCATGTGTGAAGTAAGATTTATGGTCGAGTTCTTATTAAGCTGCTTGTTTTGTTTTGTGAAGTTTTTTGCACTTAGACTAACCGTGCTAATAAAGTTATAATCAATCTTTTTTTTGTTTGCAAGTAAAAAAGTCAAAATTTGTCATATAAAAAAAAAAGCATAATTCGCCATCATTCATTACGCCAGTCATAATTATTTTTTATCAAAATATCGCCCTCGCCTATCATTTATTACACCCTGTATCATAAAGGCCTATGGTTATGGATAATCCATTTTCCATGGAATAATGAATGCATGGTACTAGGTCTCTACAGTATCGCTCAAAGTTACTGACTTGTTTCTAACTCGCTCGCTAACTGTTCGTTTTAACTTGTTCATTTACAACTTGAGTCAATTCTAACTCGAATTTGTCGAAATTTTTTTAGTTACCACTCTAAGAAATTCAAATTAAATTAATACTACCATAGGCCCATTTTTTTCCATTCCTATCACCCACGCAGCCTCAGTCTGCGCTGGGGAGGCGCACCAAAGGTGTGGGACTATAAACAGGGTCGTGCACCACATTTAGTGCTCAAACGGGACAGCGCGCACTTTTTGCAGTAAAAAGGTAATTTTTTTTAAAATTAATTAGTTTACTTTATTGTTTTTAAATTAGTTATTTGGATATATTGGTGTTCAAAATAATTCGAATTGAGTCCAAAATAAATCATAATTGTATTAAATAGTTCGAATGGTGTCAAAAAATTAGTCAATTATAAATTTACCTTATTTGTAGTATTTTAGACCGAAATTGATTAGAAATGCACAAAAATGGCCTTGTATTGTTTGAAATTACCTAAGATTGTACAATTTTTTTACTGATGGTGTCCAAAAATTAGTTAATTATAAATTTATCTTATTTGTAGTATTTTTTAGACCAAAATTGATTAGAAATACACCAAATTGGCCTTGTATTGTTTGAAATTATCTAAGATTGTACCATTTTTTTTACCGATGGTGTCCAAAAATTGACAACATTTACAAATTTTCTTTTAGTATGGCGTCAACAAATGGTACCAAAGAAACTAGTCACCCGTACGGTGAATTGGATTTGGATATTGAATCGACCTCTACAGTCTTTTCGCACTTGACGAATGAGAGTATTAGCCCCGTTTGCTGGTTATCACAAAATCATATGTAAGTTTACATTTGATAACTACTTGCAAATAATTTAAATAATTATTTGAATAAATAGGTAAGTTATACTTTTGTTTACTTTGAAATTTAATTGTCTGTTGGAGAGATTACGGTTCGATTGGTCTTCTCCAGCATTGGTCGTGGACGAGATTCTCATTCGGCCGTCCACAACCACGACAGAAAGGTTGGGCTCCAGCATGGGGTGAGCCCAACGGGATTACATGTCCGGCGTATGCTCAGAGATTCTGCGCGAGAAAAATTTACGTCCAGACCCCGCACAGCGAACCTATGGGAGTTACTTTTTTCTGGAGTCAGTTTGAGCAAATGACTATAGAAAAGCATGTTTGTTGACGGCCATACGACGAGCGTGTCGAGGTTGTGGACGATGATGTTGTCCCTCACTCCTTCCTACATGACCTGCCTGCTATCTGCTTGGCTCAGCGTCAATTCTAAGGTACCACTGATATTGTTAGTGTATAATTTTTTTTTATTTCTACTATGCAGTTTTATTTATTTTTATATATTTGCAAGTACCGTTTGTCTTTACCAGGTTGTCGAGCATTATTATCCTGGACGGGTAATGAGGCAGTTTGGTATGGCTCAGCCTTTTCTTGTCACTGATCCTATCACAAATGACACGTAGTATGAGTTTCACAAGGATTTGAGCACTGCGATTAACAAGAATTGGCGGTCGGTGCACGACCAGTATGTGCACTGACTTGAGATGATGAATCTTCGTGACATGATTCCTGAGGAGCAAGTGTCGTATGCTTTCGAGGCATACGATCAGACTTATCGCAATCACATATCATGAGTATTGTGCATTTACTGTGTACTTGCATGGTCAGATCACCGAAATGAACGAAAAGCCGCTCCATATACGACGCGGCACGATTACTGATGAGTATGGCTTCATTCCTAGTGTTGGCCCGGCTGCACTGATTGTAAGACTTTTTTTTAACTGCAATTTGAACTCATTTTGTAATTTGAATTGCACTTTGAACTAATTTTGTAATGGTTTATTCGCAGGTACTCATGAACATCAAGCAAGTACTGATCAGCGCAAGATTGGCAATCACAAGAGGCTGGAAGAAGTTTGGGAAGAAATGGTTGTGTATGCCTGCACCGCCGATCGTCATCGCTGGGTACAAGGACCAACTCAACAAGGTCTTCAGGCTGTCAGATTTGCCAAAATATGAAGATTTGAAAGACTACGATGATGCAGATTCTGCAGAGCCTATGAGCACCCCAGAGTCAAATTTTTCTGAGATTCACTCTGCAGCGACTGCTGATACAGCATTCGAGGCAGCTGGTCTTACAGTGGTATGTGTATTTTTATAATAACTTTTAATATCATCTACATAGTGAAACCTAATTATTCATTTATTTTAGGAAGATATACTGCGATGAGAAGATGAGAAGCCCACGCCAACGCCACTCTTTGAGTTTGACTTGGGCGGTTCTCAATACGGTGCCTACACTCAAGATTACTCATCTCTTACATTTTACACACAAGAGGAGCCACTTCCACAGTACAGTGCAGCAGTGATCCAGCAGGATGTCCCATATCGACTTGTGTACACTTCAGATGATACACATTAAGTTATTTTCGGTCCTGGGGTAGATCAGAGCCCATTTGAGGAGACACTTTTCGGGGAGATCCCAGAGGAGGCCCCACCACAGCCATCACGAGAGTACACGCCGCTGGCGCAATTGGAGCAGATGGAGGGGCGAGGTAAGAGAGTGAGGAAAGAGAAGGTGCCGTACACACCACCAAGCAAATAGAGCATCATTTTTTTACTTGTTATTTCGTTAGTTGTTATGTTTTTGGACTGTTATTTAGTTCTTATGTTATTGTGACAGACTTTTATTACGTATGTTCGACTTTGATGATATTATTTGGATATTAGGGACTTATATTTTGATATTCTGTTTTTATTCTACTTTTAGCGTATCTTCTCCTCTTATTATTTATCGTATCATTCTAATGAAATTAGCTGAACATACAAAAATACGTATAATAGATAGGTACATTGTAATTTTATCAAAATAATATTGAGCTTTAAAAAAAACATAACCAAAACAAAATAATATTGAATTCCAAAACATAAACAAAAAAAAACCTTGGTGCACCTCCCCAGTCCGTGCACCAGCCCAATTTGATACACGGATTGAGGCCGCGTGGGTGGTAGGAATGGAAAAAATGGAGACATGGTGGTATTGATTTAATTTGAATTTCTTAGGGTGGTAGCTAAAAAATTTCGGCGAGTTGGTTGACTCGTTTAATAAATGAGCTGAATTTGAACATATCCCAACTAGCTCATTAACAACTCGAGTTACACAAAATTCATCATAATAAATCCCATACTCTTCTAAATGACTTCTAAGCTGCTCTTTGGATTGTTTGTTTTGTTAGCTATCTTGTTAATTATGTTTGAATTGTTTGTGTTTAGACAAACTCTTACTGTAACTATAACTAAGAAAATTGACTGGTCAAACGAGTTATAATGAGCTGAACTCGAGTTGGCTTTACAGTTCGTTATTGCCATCCCAACTCAGCTTGACTCGCTCATTAAATAAATAAGCTGAGCACGAGTTGGAGATAACTTGGCTTCTGTTTTGTTTGAACCTACATCCACATTGATAATTTTTCCCGTTTGAGAATTGAGATCGCCTTCACCGCAGAGATAATGAGACAGCTTACTTAAATAAATCCATATAAAAGTTTTAACTAAGAGTACTTGCTACTGCACAAATCATCTATTTAGAATATATCTTCTTAAATTAATTTGATTTGACCAGTCAGACACTTAAATTTGTAAGGTAATGGGGGTGCTTAGCCATTCCTGATTTAAAAAAAAAGATAAAGTCATTGAAGTTTAATTGAATTTTTATTAAAATATATAATTCAAATTCAAGTAACACACATTTTATTATTTATTGTTACGTTTCAGTTGTTCAATTTTAAATTTATAGTTCATATTTGTATGATGTATTGATGTATGTATTTAGATGTTGTCACTATAATAAGCCCAAAAATGTTATTATGTGGGGCTGCTGAAACTTTTGATCATGCAGAGCACGGACCACTAATAAAGTTTACTTTAGTCCTTTGCTTCGTCTAGGGGCCTAAGAGTACCATCATTGGCCCATATTGTATTGTCCTGGTCCTGGCCCTGGCCCTGGCCCATACATATCATATCGTATCATAACATATCATATCATATAGGCCTATAGCTAGGGACTGTGTTTCTTTGTTTGCTAACACCTTTGTTACTTAGAATGACAACTACTGAGAAAAGATTTGGCGTTTCTCCACGGTATTTGGGATTTGGCAGTGCATGCAATGAGTACAGTACTGACATGCAGGAATAGGATTGACTTGTGATTGTGTATCTTTTTTATTTTTATTTTGAGAAGAAACCCGTAGGTTAGGTATCATTGTCACATGACATGTTATGTGAACTCGCCAAGCTACGTACTGCCATAGTCAATCAGATCTGTGGTCCTTCCTGTTCACCGCGTGTCCCCTCTGGTACTGGAGGGGTACAATGATAAAACGGACGGTCCGGATTAATTCCAGTCATACCATACTCAATGAAAATTACAAGAGTCTGTTTTGGGATTCGTACCTGCAGGTTAAAAGAATGGTTCAGATCTACTCATTTCACCTCAAGTATTGTACTGGATGTGAATTCCTTTCATTTACAATCCACACTATCCTTTTACATATTAAAACTTACTTGATTTGACAATGCCTTCTCCAAGTTACCAGATATTTATCGACACTCGAAAAAACAGATATTTATCAACACTCACTCAAAAGAGGATATCTTCAAATATGCACAACACAAACGACCGTTTCATTGAAACATACATAATTTCTTTCACAAAAGCGACCCCAAAAAACGAGCTTTCATAGACTTTTAATATTCACGTTAACGGGAACATGGAAAGTTGGAAACAAACACACTTATTTAATATTTACGTAGACTTTAAATTTACAATTTTGTATTTATTAAATTAAATAGTTCCATTCCCCATTCTTGCCTATATAATATGAGGTCATTTTGGATCCGATGCCCATCGGACTCAAAGTGAGTTCGATGGGTTTGATGACTGTCCGATCTGCTTTAAGATTCGCACCCGCAACTTTTGCGTATGCTTTAAAATTCGTGCGACGAATCTTAAAGTGGATCAGACCCAAGCAGCTCTCATATAATATAGGCTTCGCCGCTTCAACTTTCAAGGCCGAAATAGAAAAAATAAAAATAAAAATAAAAATAAAAGAAAAGAAAAATAGCGGTTAGAGGTGTCAATGGCACCCTTTTATCCGTTTACCTGACCCGTATCGTATCCGATAAAACGGGTACGGGTAAGATATTTTTTTTGTAAACTTATTGGGTATGGCTGTACGGGTAAAGAATTTTTTTTCGTTATCTAAACGGGTAAGGGTACGGTAAAGCCTATTTCGTACCCGTTATCTGATTGGGTAATTATAAAAAAATTATATATATATAATATATATTAATAAGAATTTAAAAGAGTACTTTAATTGGTTCACTCGCGCTTAGCATGATCAATTTTTGTTTCAATATAATACTATACATGTATACATGTGTGGAATGAATGTATATGTTTTAATGTTTTATTTAATAAATAATAAAAATAATTATTATATTAGTATCACCCATTATTTACTCGCTTCTGTTTCGTTATCCGACAACCATAACTTATCGGGTACGGGTAAGATAATTTGTAGCAGGTAAAGATAGGATACGGGTAAGAATAGATATGAAAATGTTTCCAACCGATCCTTACCGTACCCGTTGACACCCCTAATAGCGGTACAGTTCTGGCAGTGACTGTCCATCTGGTGCCGTGCAATTATTCAGAAGGTATGGAATAGCAAGAGAATAAAGAAATTGTAGAATTGGGAATTGACCACTCTTCTCTTCTCTGGTATATTCCAAATGTGTTAATGTGTTCCGTGAACTCAATTATTGGAATAGTGGAAGTAAACATTTATTAAAATATAAGAATTGTTGGAAATGACCATTTTGACCTTTGTTGAGTTTTGTTAAAGCACCGAATATGCTGGATCATTCTCTTCATCTTGTACATGAATAAATTGATGAATACAAAATTCAATAATAAATGCACCGAGTTGTACTAAAATGCATATTCAATAAAATGATGAATATAAATTCAATAGATAAAATATAAACATAATAATAATAATAATAATAATAATAATAATAATAATAATAATAATAATAATAATAATAATAATGAGTCTATTCTATAGTCTTATAGTCTTTAATAAAATGCATATTCAATAAAATGATTGAAAATGATTGAAGAAAAGTTTGGAAGAGTACTCTAATCTATAGTCTTATAGTCTTTAATTTGATTAATTATGAGTCTCTTCGGCAGTAATAGAGACTCAATTCTTTTATTCCGGTCCAACCGAACAGCTGCGGTGCTGCTGGCTGCTGCTACCATAGTGTTAAAATTTGAATCGAGATTGCTGAGGCGTGAGGCCGTCTGTGTCTGTGTCTGTGTCCGTGTGAGCCTAACTTAGTAACTTTAGAGTTTAGTCTACACTCTACACAAAACTGTTTGCTTTATAGACTTTAAACCGGCCATTAATAAATGCAACTCCAACAAACGCACAAAGGATAGCAAATCATTCTTTCCATCCATGCTATGCATGAAAAAAATTTCAAGGTACTCTTTCTTTTTTTCTTCTATTATTTTATAATATTTTCTATAAATAAAAAATTCTCTTCGAGGGGGTGGATGTGTGACAGCAATTAAAGAAGTCTCAGGGGTCACAAGCCTTCGTCAATGAAGATGCCTTTTACTTTTTAGGCAAAGCCGCAAAGGCAAGCTATCATTTGGTCGATTGTAATAACCTGGCGCATCTTATGGCAGCAAAAATTGTGCAGCATACTACAGTCTGTGATGCAGTAGCAAGTAGCAACATCTTACTGGTGATGCAGCTGTACTGTACCCATTAAAGTTTGCATATATATCATTGCTTTGTCCGTATACAGGACCAACACTTCATACTGTGTTTGTATCCGTAAACAGTTCACACAAGACCGACACTCTTATCGTGTGCCGAAATTTTTATTGTTACCATATGAAAAAAAATCTAAATTAAATGAACACTATTAGAATTTGGACTTTTGCAAGAGTAGCACTTACTTGTTGCAAGAGTGTGACGGCCCTTGCAAAAGAAATGACATTTCTGACACAAGAAAACATGTGTGCAAGGGTGTCCCTTGGAAAAAGTAACGCATGCAAAAGATTTGATGTTTACCCTTGAAATTGTCTCTTATCTACTCTTGCAAATATAATTGAAGACCCGTGACCCGCTAGCAGAGCCAGATATTATATTTTAATGAATGTCCTTGCAAAAACCCTCATTCCATGCCCTTGTAATAAGTCTAAAGATTTGAGACCAAAACATTGCAAGGGCTAACCCTTGTAACAAGTTTGAAGATTCTGTTTTTATTATTTTATTCTGAAGGCCCTTGTACGAAGTCCTACACTACCCTTGCAAGAAGTCTGGTTATTCTGACAACTACTAATTGCAAGGGCTTACCCTTGTAACTTGTTTTGTATTACAGTGCAGAGCCTTTTCTGTATATTTTTAATGTCTCCATTCAAATTGAATTATTTTGGTAAACCACAGCAATAAGAATTACAGCAGTAGTTTGAAAGAGTATACTATTTAAGATACACAAATAATTTTGGAAACTTAATTGGAATATTTGTCTTAAATAGTAAAATCTTAGAAAAGTAATTGAGATACAAAATAATTCTCCAAATTGCCATACATCACTGTCTCATTGTCAGCATCTTCCGTGAGTCAGAATATTCACTAAATGTTCCCTTTAGACACATAAATGGAGTACTGCAGAGCAAGGTCTTCATAAATATCATGTTCTAGCTATAGATGGATCCTTTCAATTCAGTGTTTCCATCCTACAACAATTGCACCTAAATCATGTAACACTTAACTATCCGTGCTAAGAGCCATAATTTTCAAATTACTTGCAAATAAACCAAAAGATGTTGAGTAATTGCGAAAAAGTTATAACTATAGTCAGTGTGATTTAGTAATTGATCATCTAAAATAGCCTCGATGCGGCCCAAGCTTCTTCACCACCACCTCCCTTCCATCGAGCATCT